>VUQJ01034450.1:0-23219 GCA_015108635.1 Andinoacara biseriatus
AAGCGGTCCTACATATTTGTTTAATGTGTGCATTGAAGGACATATCCTGGTCAAAAATGACTCCAAGATTTCTGATGGCATTACCTGGAGGCCAAGGTAATGCCATCCAGCTGAATACAGCTGAAAAATTGTATACTGGTGTGTTGCTTTAAATTCAGGCTGACATTTTTATTGATTTCGTCTGCAAAGTAACTCAAGCTTTAAAAGAAATTACAAAGTGTAAGATTTGCCTTTAAAAGTAGAAAGAACCATAAAAATAATTTAATAAAGTGCACAGTATTTATTTACATTCTACCACTTTTTTTCCAGCTTTTATTGGTCTGGTCTCTTTGTTGTTCCACTGCATTCAGTTCTTTTGGTCAGTTAAAAAAAGAAGTGGAACAAAGCTTAAGGTGTGGGAACAATGCAATGACACGTTTGGATGCACGCAGTGAGTTGAGGAGGCATGGACGAGCGTCAGATAATTAACAGCCAGGGTTTGCTTTCATTTCTGCTCGTTGTTAGTTTGACTTTCAGTCGTCATTCCAACATCTCCATAGCAGGAAAAAAGAAACATTTTGAAAAGAAAGATAAAGAGAATTACAGGACTGCAGTTCTCTAAATGACCAAATGGTAGTGCTATTGGGACAGCAGCACTATTGCTTAGCAACTAAATAAAGTTAATGTTTTTATTGTCTTGACATTTTAAAAACAGTACAGTATGTTCAGCCTTCAGTGCATTTAAACAGTGGTGATTTATGCAGAGCAATATTTTTTTAGCTCTTGTGCCCCTTCATGGCAAAACTGGTCAATCACTAGCAGTTTCAATTTGCAGTATCAGCCTCTAGTCGTGAAATAAATTTTCATTGGAACTGAATGAAACTTTAAGGAGTTTTAACCTAAAAGAAAATACTAATAATGTGGCCACACCCACAGAGGATTCTTAGCCAATCACAGAAAAGCAATACAGCAAGAATACGTGACATCTCCTAGCTTGGTAAAGAGTGGAAGAAATACGGAGATCAGGGAGTCAAAAGTATGCTAATCAAATACATTTACATGTAAATCGAAGCAAAGGGGTGTGGCCTATACATATCTCTTCAGCATTATCAAATTATTTCTTATCTTACTGAGTACTCCCACTCGGTGGGCCCTCTGAAGCTCGTCCTGAACGATGGAGCTGTGCGAGGACGTCCTCTCGTAAACTAGCCAATCAGCACGCAGCAGCAGAAAGCGTTTTATGAGCAAAATCAGCTTCACTGAAAAAAACTGAAGGTCAAAAATGTTGTTTTATTTCAGTTCAAACACATTATTGATGCTGGATTTGTGAAAACAAAATGTGGGATGATTATTTCAGCTCCTTACATTTCATTTCATTTGAACAGCAGGGGCATGGCTGCTGCTTCCACTCAGTCCACGCACAACAAAACTGTTATTGTATGACTCCGTTCCCGGGATATCGTCCACAATATTTTGCTTACTTAGGCTACTAATTCCTGACCACATGATGGCGCTATCACTATCTAATCTGCCTGTGAGGCAGTGGATTCTGGAGACTGTCCACCATTTTCCAGTGTCACAGGGCTGAAACTGTTTGAAATATGTAATCTCAGTATATTCCAAGAATTCCTATAAAATCTCAATTTGAAAAAAAAACCCTGAAGTTTCTCTCAAGACCCTCTGTGGGGACCGTGCCTCGTGCTGAGCACCCTGGTGTCCCGTGTGTGTGTGTGTGTGTGTGCGCGCAGTAGAAACCTGGCTGGGAGCCAGGGATCAGCCAATCAGCGGGCAGTGTGGGGAAAACACGGCTGTCAGGAAGAACCGGCCTCCTCCCTCCACCTGCGGGTTGCTACAGGCTTCTCTTTCCTTTATTCTGGATTTCTGGATCCTTCTTCCGGTTCTGACCCGTTTCACCGGCTCTAGATTTGCCCTTAAGAACCCAACGGGCTCGTTATTACCTCAGGAAAGATCAACAGGAGAGCGCTTCTTCGGACTGAAGCTACACCGAACAAAGTGACCGAAACTCGGCCGGGCACCTGCTGCGGGGCATGCGCACTAGAAGGTGTGCTGGTTTAGGACCGAACCGGATCATAGACGGACTCTAATGGATCATTAATGTAAACGAGAGGACCGTGTTAGTGTAGTTTGATCCAGCAGGGAGGCACGATGTCTGTGAACGAGCTGTACACAAAGGTGAGTTCACTCTTCACCTGGAGAACAAACGCGCACCTGCAGCACCAGCTCAATTCAGAGCTCCGCTCACCTGCAGACTCACCTGCAGTAAACCTCGATCATTAGGGGGTTATATATTTAAGCCCCCACGTAAACCAACCCTAATGATTTCTTATAGATTTTACAGTGGTGAGTCACCTGTTGGGGCTCAGTGTCGCAACATGAATGCCTGACGCTGCAGGTGGAGAGTGAAAGTTGGGATAATGTTAAAGCTACAGCGGTGAGTGGGTTTTTATGTGGGCTGAACGTAAGAAGGGGTTAGGTGGAGTCTTGATCACGTAAACTAAAGAGGTTTTCCCCCTCTAATTTCACACAGTGTACGCTTTAGTTTAAAATGGCAGATTGTTGAACGGAGTCTTGCTGAGGGGACAGACGCAGAGTTTAAAGTGTGTCTGCGAGACTGTGCTGACGGGTTCCATCATTATGAGATGAATAACAGATTTTCTGCTGGTAGTTTGAACCTGTTATCAGCCTGGATTTGAACCATTATCACACTTACTGATGATTCATCACACCGCTGACAGCTTCACCTGCAGCTCAGTGATTAAAGTTCAGTTTCTATAATAAGCAACAAAAGCGAATCAGAGGATGAACGCACACACACACACAAACACACAGTTAGTGTGTCAGGTCAGTGCCATCATCACCTAAACTTTTGTTCCTGCTTCTCAGATTATTTATTGTTCAGTTTCTCCTGCATAAACAGAGGAGCAGAAACTACTGACCATAAAAAAAAAAACAGCCGATAAAAACAGGAAGAAAAAGATGAAAACAAAACAAAATCATAAATGTGCTGCAGGCAGAGAGACTGTGATGCATTATGGGAATTGTAGGATCCAGGCTCTCTAATCTGGGCTGAGTTTCCAGCCTAATCTGTTTATTAACAGGAAGCTGTTTGTGTGTTCATGAACTCTTTAAGCTCTCAGCAGTGTGTGAGTGAAACCTCTGCTGAATCAGCCTGTCGGCTCTGAGGATCGGAGTTCCTGCTGCAGCAGAGCGCACGGTTATCCCGCCTGCATCCTTCCGTCTCTAACATCTCCTGTTCTGCTGAGATCAGAGAGAAACGTTTCTGTTTACAGCAGGAGGGAACGTCACGTTCACAGCCTTGGACAATACTGGATTAAAAAGAGGTTTTCCGACCTTTTTTTATTAATTCTTTATTTATACAGGAAAAAATCTCTTGAGACTTAATGTCTCATACAAGAGAGACCTGTTGTATACATCAAAAAGACATACAAACAGTAATAATACAATCTACTTGATACTTCTAAAAATCCATAACATGCATCAAAATGGTTTTTACTCATAACATGCACAAGTGCCTTCAGATCTCAGCTGCAGTCTGAGACCTTCATCTCTGCTTTCTGAAACTCTGAGGATGGAGTTAAACTTGTTTCTTGGGCGGTTCTGAGCAGAGGCACTGCGAAGCTTTTCCTGCTCTCAGCTGACTTTAATCTGTTAATCTTTCATTTTATTGCATGCTGCTGATAATGATGCACATGACTCTGAGCTGTCATGTTGTTGTTGAGCTCTTCCACGCCTCCACTCGACTTATGGACTTTACAGTTTGAGCTGAACCAAAGTTTCATGTGTGGACCTTCAGGAAGTGACTGCAGGATCTATGAGCAGCTAGTCCGGTTAACCCTAACTGATGCTTTCAGGGTGCTTTGATGGGATTTTTCAGAGGATTATCACAGAATGATCTCTGTGGGAAATGTGATATTGAGCAGGATAATTAAACTGTAGTTTGTAACTAATTTAATTTAATTTCACTGCACAGCATTTCCTTTGAATTTTCACAAACACTGATTGGCTGAGGCAGCTGTTGTCACGTGGGTATCTGGCAGGTGTTGCTCTCAGGACAAACACTAAACCTGGATGGAAAAAAAGGTGTTGAGCGCCTGTGGAGACGACGATGGTTCAGCTGCATTTTAAAACATTAACTGTAAATGACGGCAGGCTGCAGGTATGCAGGAGAGAGTGAGAGATGCACACCTGTCTTCACACCTGTCCACATGCTTCATGTGTGAGAGCAGAGCTGAGCATGTCTGTGTTCCTGCAGCGTCAGCAGGAAACCTTTGAAGGTGGAGCCTGTTTACCTGCTGCGGGTTCCTCTGACATGCACCAAAGAACATGTGAGGAAAGTCTGATGCTTTAGTTCATTGTCAGCTTCATCGAGGGAGGACCTCCTCCTCATTGTTTGCAGCGAGGGTGAGAATTAGCAGCTCCAAGTCAGCGTCCATCATGCACAGCCAGAAAAGAGTGAAGTGACCACTTCAGGTTAGGAATGAGTTCAAGGATATTGGGCTGTTGTTCCTGAGTGAAGGAGGAAGGGAGCAGGAGCAGGAGATGGATTTTTTTCCTGTGAAGGGTGTGTGGGCTCTCCCTTAGAGAGGGGGTGTGGAGCTCAGAGTGAGATGTTTTGTGTCCATCGGGGAGGAAACGCAGGACAGAGATTATGTCTCTCAGCTGGATTAGAGGGGGCAGTAGGAGGGGGCTAGGCAGAGGGAGGCACCTCTACTTAGACTGCAGCCCCCGAGATTCAGATTAGAGGCAGAAGGATGGAAACAAAAGAACTGTCTTCAGTTTTAGTGAACGCAGCAGGCCTGAGGTGTTGATGTGTAATTATTAATCATCAACTTTTTCAGTCTCACAGTGACTCAGTGAAACTCTAAAAGCAAATCAAACCCTCTCTGGAGTTGCACCACAAAAACTAACAGCAGCTTCAGGTGATGTCAGTGTTGTGTACAATTGTAACCCTGAGATTTTCTCCATAAACGCCAAACATGTTTCTTATTATTTTACACTGAAGTTCAGTTATATGAATGTTTTCAGTAGGAGCACTTTTCTTTCAGCCAGTGTCCTCTCCACATCCTGCTTCTTTCTTTTTTCCGTCTGGACCGTGTTGGGAAATCTAAAGGAATCCAGCGGCTGTCCAGCCTTCGGACAGCTTTTAATCTCAGCTTTCCACGACTTGAGTCAAAAAAAATTTAGTCCAGGACAAGGCTGAGCACATGTCTGGGAAACTGTGAACACCCAAAGTCAGCAAAGACACCATGTGGATAGGGGGTCAAGAACAGATGGAGCTGCAGGTGTGAAGGACTTAAGCAGTGCACTGACTGTCCTGAACTGATGGTTCAGGATGGAGACCCGCAGCTCTGAGGTCTTCTTCTTCTGTGGGATTAACTCGGGCTAATTACAGCTCGTTAGCTGCAGCTCTGCTCTGATGACAGCATGAACATATGTTAGAGATTAGAATCAGTCACAGGCAGATTTCTGACTGAAGCTCTACGCACATATTTGTGTAGTGTGTGTGTGTGTGTGTGATGCTCCTCCTGGACTTGGTGGTCAGCTTCGTTAAGCGGGGCCACTTAGAGCCTCTTCAGACTAAGTAATCTGGCTCTGTGGGGGCAGGCGGGACTTTCAGACCTGCAGCTCCGTCTGTGCACAGCTGAGTCAGGATTCCCGTGCTCACCAACTGGTTTGAGCTTATCTGTGAGCTCTGAGACTGATGCTGGTCTGCACGGAGGCCCGTGGGTCCTGCAGTCTGCAGTCTCCCACATCGTGGGAATAAATACTGGGCACAGATCCTGGACCCGGCACTCAGATCGGAGCTGCAGCAGGAAGAGATTCTTTATGGTTAATCTGATTGAGAATCTGATTAATTTTAATCATCTTTATTCACAGAATGGTCAGAGTATATTCTAGAATCCCGTTTAAGCTCTGATCCTCATATTTATGCAGCTCCCCTCAAATTCTGGCTCATTTTATTTAGCAGAAGTAACTTTAATTATCTGAAAAGCAGTCAGTTAAATGGCTGAAGCTCAGACATTTATTTTATTTCCCTGCAGGAGCTCCAAATGATTCCCGCTGAGCTGTATTGATTATCTGATTACTTGATTATTGAATTGAGATGAAAAAAGCAGCTTCTTAAAACAAATCTTTGCCTCAAAGTCAGTTTGATGTTACTGAGCTGGTATTTTTGAGGCTGCACCTTCACGCCTCAAACGTCCAAGCTGCTTCATCAAAATCAGCCAATTCCAGTGTTGCCAAAACTTGTGGTAAAGTCAACAAATCTCACTTTCACTCCTTTATTTTTCCATGTCAGTCATGAATTTCTTACACTGCAAGTTTATTGGCAAAATAAAACTGTGAAATTGAGATTTGTCAACTATTTCCTAGAAGTTGTACCTACTTGTTAGCTTTGGGTACTCGAGGTTTGTGATATTTGGATGTCACTGATGTGGACAAAAATAGAAGTTTTTCCATGAAGGAACGTCAGGAATGATTATTTCATTAAATGTTTGTGGTGGAGGCTCCGTGCTGGTTTGGAGCTGCACTTTCTTCCTGTCTGGTGATGAAGCAGCTTTATTACATTGTGTGTCTTTGTTGTGTCTTCAGTACAATTTCTCCCTCCAAACCAGAGCAGCTGAGTGTGTCGCTGCACCTGAAACATTGCGTTCGTTAGGCATTAGGTTTTTCAGGATTCAAATATTATTTTGTGATGTTGAAACCTTCCTGATATCCATCTCACTCCAGGAGTGACCTTTGCACTGAAGTTCTAGCAGCAGCGTGCTTCAACTTCAAGGTTTCCATCAGTGTAACTGCATTTATTATTGAGCTGTTCCCAGTAAGCATTTTTACAGGTATGAAGAAGTTAAAAAGTTAATAGCACAACCTACACTGTTACACATTCAGGTGAAATAATTTGTGTCCACACATGAATGCAGAATGTTTTCTCTGAACTTAAATGTGGATGTAAATGTGAGGCTGTCCTGCTGCTGCATTTACATGTTGCTTTGTCTCTGTGTGGGAAGCAGGAAATAAATAACTCCGTATCTCTCTCCATCTCTCCTTTGGAGCTCGGCTGTCCGAGCCAACGTCTGGTTGGTGTTGCAGCCGGTGGAGGAATCGAGTGCGTCGACCTCTGCGGCTTTCTCTGATCAGTAGAAGTGGAATCGCTTCTCCTGAATGTGAACTGTGTTCATGCTGAATGTCCGGACTGACGCTTCCTGTCATCCTTTGAGCAAACGGTTCTTCTGCAAAATGCACGTGTAAGGGCAGTAGAAACTGAAATGAAACACGTGTACATAAATTTATTTAACAAATATAATATTTATGTCTCTGCTTTTCCTTTGGGATCTTGGTGCACATGTTGTTTATTGAACCTGCACAAACCTGTTCCTGTGCAGAACTCCAAAAACACAATAGCTGCAGGGAGATGACCTGTCCGTAGCTCCTTACGTTCTCCCTACGTTCTGCCAGCACGCTGTTCAGCCACAAGCTCCACCCAGGAAGTTCCTGAAAAATCCTCAGAGGTGGAAACACTTCTTATCAGTCTGTGATGACATAAACTGATAGCTAATCTGTGTGTGCGCGCGTGTGTGTGTGTGTGCGTGCGTGCCTCTCTGAAGTGGGCGGGGCTGTTTGGGTTAACGTGTTTGATTGGTCCTGTCTGAGCGTATAGGTGTGACATCATCACTGAGCCTTCAGGGTGCTCTCACCTGTCGGTCAGTTTAATGTGACGTTTGTCAGGAGCAGCTGAAATATTCCCATTCCCACCTGTCTGTCCTTTATTCATGTTCCTGCAGGTAAATGAACAAAGAAATCTTCAAGCACATAGACCTGACCTGAGAACAGTCTTTTTTTCAGCCGCTCACTCAAACGCATCTGTTCCAACATAAACGTTTACTTTGTGGTTATAATGACTGACTCTGAACTTTAGGGATAATTTGTTTGGCTTTATAATTAAAGTGTAATTAATGGGAGCAGCTGAGCTGAGGTGCTGTTTCAGTCCTTTTGTCTCTGCAGCTGATAAAGTGTGTCCTTAGGCAGCGCTCGGGCTGCAGCGTGTGTTGTGAAGGAAGCTGCTTGTTAGCTGTTTCATTGGTGGACTCTGTTTTCAAGCTTGCATTCACTTTTTTCCTCATCAATGATGCTGGAAGCAGAAGTGAAGGATTGAGACAAATGTCACATTCTTTGGTTTTTAGTGGAAACTTCATCGCGAGTCAGGAAGGTGTGTTACCTCCTGAAACATTATAGTCGTGATGCTTCAGGATGTCCAGCCATCCATTTCCTATCTACTATCCTGGGACAGCAAACAGACTTCCAGCTCCCACCCTCCTCTGGGGAACAGTAAGATATTCCCAAGCAGGTTGAGCCATATTCTCTCCAGCATGTCCTGGGTCTGCCTCGGAGTCTCCTCCAAGTTGGAAATGCGCCAAACACCTCACCAGGAGGCATGTAGGAGCATCCTGGTCAGATAAGCAGCTCAGCTGGCTCCTTTCCTTTGAAAGGTGCTTAGGGGCAGTGGTGGTCATAAATTTAGCATTGCGCTGAAGGAAGCTGTGCACTCAAATATATTTTTCCCACCCAGATGATGAAAGAGTCCAATCAGAGCTGGAAGAAACTAAAGGCCTAATGGACCAAAGTACTGATGTCAGTGTTTGAAAGAATCCTGAGAATCCAGCCTGGAGTCTCCACTGCAGAGTTTGAATCACAGCAGCAGCTGTTGTGTGTATTTGTGTGTCTGTGTTTAGGTTTTCTGCTTTATTGCATAAGCTCAGAGAAGCTCTGTGTGCAGCGGGGAGACGCCCTTTAGCAACACAGTTACCTGTGACTGGCAAACATTAGAAAGGCATCAGCACATGTTTGAATGGGCGCTGATTGAGAAGCTGCTGCTGGAAGCTCGAGTTCTGAGTTTGATAGTGAGGCCGCAGATCGGCCGCTCTCTCGTGCTGCTCTGTCCTTCAGACCTGGACTGAGATTAAAAGCTTTTGTCTATGCGGGTCAAAGGTCATCGACAGGTCACGCTGTGGGACACACCCAGAGTTCACCAACGGGCTGATGTCACAGTGCTGACGCGTCATTGGGTGGAGACTCACCTGTGCAGTTTTGAATGGAAACCTGAGACGCGAATAGAAAGAGACTTTTTCAGAGTGAATTCCCAGCCTGTGAGCTCTGCACTCAGACCCACTTCACTCTTTGTGGGTGTTAATCCAACACCTTCACTTCCTCTGCAGACTAATCTTTTATTCTAAACCTGTAGGACAGCTTCTTCTTTGTCCTCCCCCCCTCCTGTTCTTTCACTAAACCCTCCCCCAAAACAAACCATAGCAGCTGATCATTAAGTCGATGTTCTGAGCTGCACAGGAGCAAAAAAGCGTGCTCTGTTAGCAGGAATCAGACATTAATTTTTGCCCTGCCTCTGACCCTCACCCCCAGTGTAACTGTCCTCATACTTATGGCAAGCTGGACAGCCCCTCCCCCATTGAACCCCCCCGCCATGTGCAAAGAAGCTCCTCAGAGAGAACGCTCACATGAAGGGAAGAACCAAAAACAGATATATTTTTCATGTTTAAAGAGTAAAAGTGCAGAGAGTTTTCTCTGTGTGCGTCTGTGGTTCAGTGTGAAGTGGTTATTTCTGTGTGTGTGTGTGAGTGTCCTCATTACTGCCTGAGTTTCCTGCTGAGATGCTCTGCATGCGGATTTAATGCTGCTCAGCTATTGGATAATTTCTGATGGTGCCCCAGATAAACTCACAGTGTATACACACACACACACACACACACACACACACACACACGTGCACACACACACACGCACACTGTTGATAGAGATCATGTCATCATGCAGCGTAGTGTCTGTGAAAGACTGAACCTGCTGATCTTCTTCGCTGTCTCTCACATCGATGTGTCTCAGGTATGGATACCTGTGACCTTCAGGCAGCAGTAAAAACAGGCCTGATTCTGTCCTGAAATCTCTGAATGGCTAAAGGAAATTGAAAAAACTAAGTGTATTCTTTCAGGTTTTTGCATGTTCTTGATCGAACCAGGAAATGACAACAACACAGGAGTCTATTATTAAATTTAATAAAGCCATTTCAAACAGTTTACAGATTAATCCGGGTGAGGCTGCATAGCACGGCCAGCATTGTGCTGCAGAGGATGCTTGGAGTACACACACCGTCTTCTTCTAGTCCGGTGGTCATATAGTCAAAGCAGTTACAAAACAATATGTGCAGGACAAGCTGGGCGCCCTGATGACCTCGAAGTCTCTCTGCCAGACAGTGAGAACACAACGTTCCCCTTTGGTTATGCATTAAATCAAAACAACACTTTATATTTGAACAAGCTACTTAAATGTAAGAGCAAAAGTTCTAACAAATATATATTGCCGTTTTCATAAAATGACCTTCTTCATGGCTTAGAAACACTTCCAGAAATCACAGTGTGCTATCGACACATGCAGGTTAAAGCTCCGAGAGGCAGAGAAGAAGCCAAATGTGAACCTGATCCAGAAACAGCGACATCTTCTCTGAGCAAAAGTCCTAAAAATGGACCGAAGCAAAGTGGAAACTGTTCTGTGGTCAGATGAATCCAAATTTGAAATTCTTTTTGGAAAACATGGACACAGCATACGCTGGACTGAAGAGCAGAGGGAGCATATGGCTGTTCTCAGCTCAAAGCCTGCTTCTCTGATGGTGCATCAGTGGAACGGCCATCTGGCACATCTGGAAAGGCTCCATCAGTGCTGAAAGGTGTGTCCAGGTTTCAGAGCAACATGTGACGTCTTCATCAGGAAGACCTTCACATTTCAGCAGGATGATGCTAAACTGCATCCTGCAGCTATTCCAGCAGCATTAGCTTCATAGCTAAAATCTCAGGCTTCAGACTGCTCTGAACACTCAGTCTCACTCAGGTTTTTCTGCTCTTGGATCTGGACAATGTCATAGAGAAAATAGGGTCCTTTAGAAGCAATCAGCCTTCCTCACTCATGCTATAACCCACTGTGTCACGCCGTGAAGCTGACACATCAGCAAAAAGCAGCAGCTTTACCGGCTGAGCTGTGGAGGAAGTACCTGCTTCGTTCCCTCTGACTGTTCTGATGGAACTGAGGACATCTTCTTCAAAGTCAAAAACACTAAATTTCCTTCACAGAAGAGACGTGTAAAGTAGAAATAAATTAATGAAACCTAAAATCAGTAAAAACTGTTTTCAGTTTGGTTGAAAAAAACTCTGGTTGGGGGGGGGTGATGATGAAGAACAAGTTTTTGGTTCAGATTAACAAACTTGATTTTGCTCTTCATCAGTAATTCATATAATAAAGTCTTGTGTGTGGAAACCTGCCGTCTCCCCCTCTTCTTATGGAAAGTAACCAAAGTGTGCCACAGTGATGTAATGTACAGAGTCATGATGTCATCAGGTCTCATTTGCCTTCTGCCTGCTGTCAGAGATTTCCATCTGTTTGCTTCTCCCGTCCTCTCTGTGCTCGTGAATGCTGTGCAGAGCTGAGCTCCCGGAGCTGCTTGGGTCATGTGACCTTGTGTGCTTCCTGACTGTCATGCAGGCAAACTGTATGGAAACGAGTTTCTGGTGCATTTGCATTAAGGGCAGTGATGTAATGTGACAGTTTCTCCTCGGCTCTCATTAGTTTTTGTCTTTTATTGTCTCAGCTTGTTTGAATGGATTTCCTCAGGATGCAGGCGGATGCTGTGACACGCTGCATCCTTTATCTTAATCATTTGTCTGCTGGAAGGAGGAAGTTGTACCTTGTTAACAAGCACAAACCCTAAATCATGACTTCAGGCAGGTCACACTGCAGGTCTGCAGGAAGCAGGTTCAGAGGGTCAAAGAGGTAGAAATGGATCAGGGGGTGTTTCAGGATCACATCTGTATGTGATCTCAGTCTGAGCCTGAATAAAAACATCTGTGCAGCTGTTGTGTTGGCTGGCTTAATCTTAACAAAGTGTTTTCATCAGCCCTCCGCCTGCTCTGAGGATGCAACAATCCAACTGTGTTATTTACAGTCGTATTAGCTTATCTTTGCCTGCTCTCAGTCTCACTGCGAGTGCACCGCCTCACACACAGAGTGGAGCAGACACACATGAGCTGAGAAATCATATTAACTGAGTGCAAAAGTCAGAATTTGGATTGCTGTGTGCGTGCACGTGTGTGTGTGTGGGCGCGTGTGTGTGGAGGTGCAGTCACTGAGCAGTGAAGTGCAGTAAAGTGAATTCTGATGTCATCTTGCACATGAAAAATGATTCATGAGTTTCTACCTCATTAGGTAATATCAGAGCAGGACTCAGTATCAGCAGGTTTCTGAGGCCAGATTGGGATACTTTTGGGTTGGTGTTTCTCACCTTCGTCAACCTTTTTAAAGCACAGACTGTTACAGCGACGGCCTCTGATGCAGTTTGGATGGAATGACACACAAACTTTATGCTTTGTTAGAGTTTCAGTTCTTTTTTTATTCAGAGTTGCAGCTTCTGACTGCAGGAAGGACGACTAACAAGGCTGTTTGGTTTTTCTGTTCAGTGATTTTGTGGCAGTCCAGAGGTTGGGTCAGGTTCACTCTCACCTGTAACCTCAGCTCCACCAACACAGAGGGAGCAGAGATGGTGGACTGAGGGTAGGGAGGTGTTATCATTCCTCCTCCTTTGGTTTTGAACCAGAATTGGGAGCTTTGTGAGTCCGTGCTGAGTCTGCAGTCTTTTTCTGGTCATTGTGCGTTCATATATGTCACTCATTAATCTCATGTAAGGGAGGAGACGTTCAGCAGCTTCGAACCAGCAAGAAAAAGTCCAAAAACTGCCTCAGACAGAGGACAAGAACTCGTTTTCCTACCGAGGAATCCTCTTGACGAAGCGTTTGTTGTTATATTGTAATTTTTTGACTTCTAATGAAAGAAGGAGATGTGTTTTCGCGTATCTCGTCTCTCTGTGATGATCCTGCTGCAGGAGGATCTCAGATGAAGTTTTGTCTGCTGTAATTTTCACAGAGCTGATAATCAGTTAATGATTCCTTTGATCACAAGTGTTAATCTGCAGAAACCGATAAATCTTCCTAATAATCCAGACTAAAGATGACCGCTGTTATCTGCAGAGCCGCTGCTCTCTGACATTCAGGGTTTTGTGACTCATTCAAACTCTTTCAGTTTAGCCCGACACTCGTTTAACCGCTCCACGTTAGGCTCCAGTTTCCTAATTATCTGCAGGTTTAAACACTTTGTTCAGATCCTAAACGAGATGTTTCTCTGCAGGATGTCGAAGAAAGGTCCCAGGATGTTTAAAGTTGTGTGTTGTGCAGAGATGCAGCTCAGCAGTCAAACTTTCCAAAAATACTTGACTCCATCATTCCTTCTTTGTGTGTTTCAGTACACTCGGGTCTGGATCCCGGTACCGGAGGAGGTTTGGAAAGCTGCAGAGATCATCAAAGACTACAAAGAAGGAGACCCGGTTCTTCACCTGAAACTTGAGGATGAAACGGTAACGAACTCTGAACTTCTCTCACAGACAGGCTGGGATGGACACAGCTGTTCCTGGGCCAGTTTGAGCAGGGACAGTATCTCAGTTTGTAAATGTATCGTAGTAACCGGGAAAGGCTCTAAATATGTCTGAAGGCAATCTCACAATGTTCAGCTGTGATTCCAGGATGTGTGTTAACTTCAGCCTTCACTTGAGATTTTATGAGCATTTCTTTGATCACTCAGTGTAGGAAGAATCTCATTTGGATGAATGAATTGTAAAAATGAGAATTGTTGGGCTCTTACAAATAAAGACTGTAGATTTATGGGGGAAACTCACACATTTGCAGAGAACTTCAGGATTCTCTGAAAATAATGTTTATTGAGATTATGAAATTATAAATTGGTAAGAAACAAACTCATGTTTGTTCTCAGAGCACAAATAAAGTTCATTGTGTGTCCTGATGAGACTGTTCAGAGCTTCATCAATAAGTATTGATCAGAAGCTGATGTAATTCTGAGTATTTAATAAGTAAATGCTTCAGCTCTGAATCATCAGCTGATCAGAAATGTTCTCCGAGTCCTTCCTGCGGCTGGTTTCTGATCACATTCGCTCCTCGCTGTGTCTCATTAACCTCGGCTGCTTCTTGCAGGTGTGCGACTTAAAAAAACATTATTAAAGTTGTTGTTGTTTGTTTTTAATGCTTTAAACAGGCAGTTTTAATTTTGCAGTTTTTTTTCTCCTGTCACCATCATCCTGATGAACCTCCATCAGGCGCTGAGGTGACACATGATGAACTCATTGTTGGTTTAAGGCTGAGTTTGTGGTTTCTGTTGTTGGTGTTTCTCCTTCTCCTGTTGTGTGTTGGTGATGCACCTGTAACAGGAGCTGCAGGTTCAGAAGAGTTTCCAACAACAGTAGCTCCTCTGCGGGTCTTCGTGGTCTCTGTAGGAGGACGTGTGGAGCTGATGTATTGTGTGTTGTGTCTGTATGATCATGTGTATCGATAGTGTGCCGATTGTGTGTTTTCAGACTCTGGAGTACCCCGTGGGTCCGAAGAGTAATGCTCTTCCTTTCCTGCGTAATCCCGACATCCTGGTGGGCGAGAACGACCTCACGGCTCTCAGTTACTTGCACGAACCCGCCGTGCTGCACAACCTGCGAGTGCGATTCCTCGAGTCCAACGCCATCTACACGTACTGCGGTCAGTACTGCTTCCCCTGTGTCACTTCCTGAGGAATTATTAGAAGTATTATAGAAACATTTGGGTTTTTTCTAATTTACAGTTTTTACTATATTAATTTGTGTATTTCCACTTTTTTTTATGTATTTATCTAATTGTTTGAAATTTGATTTATGAATATTTATAATATACCTTCTTCATGTGTGAATATTCTTATTCATTTAAGATTTTAATTCTAATTGAGATTACATTTATTTTTTTTATTAATTTATTTCATCTTTTGTTTACTAAATGAATGACATTAAAAGTGTTTCTTTTTTAATTGCCGTAAGTCTTTTCTCGAGTGTGTTTCCGTACACCAACACACTGATGATTGCTGTACTACTGCATATTATTAACTTCCACAGTAACTGACACAGACACACAAACTGAGGTCATGCTTTTGTGTTGTGCGTTCCTCAGGGATCGTGCTGGTGGCGATCAACCCGTACGAGCAGCTGCAGATTTACGGTGAGGAGGTGATCAACGCATACAGCGGGCAGAACATGGGCGACATGGACCCTCACATATTCGCTGTGGCTGAAGAGGCTTACAAGCAGATGGCCAGGTGAGACTGTGGCCTTTTTCATTGGTCACCATTAATCCCTCAGTGTTTCCTGTTCCTGTGATATTTGTGTTAGTGCTGTCGGTGGAGGAGATGATTACAGAGCTGAGAAAAAACTCCCACTTTCTCCGAGATGGCATCTAATTACAGTCATGCATCTGCTCAGCAGCTGGTTAGCATGCACATGGGAGGAAATGCACTCTTTAAATGATGTTGTATCTGCTGAGTTAAATTGATCACACAGATGCTTTAAAACAGCCTAAAATACCCTCACTGATGGGAGAGACCTGCATGCTCATCAGTATGCTCAGAATTTCAACATTTCTGATGAGCGTGATAATTCAGTGCAGAAAACATCTGAATTCTTGTGAAAAAGCATAAAGAAATCCTGGGGTTAAGTTATCAAATGAAATGATCTTTAAAGGTCTAAATCTGCAGATATTCTAAAAGAAGGTTTTAAAGAAATATATAAGAAATATATAAAAGGAATTAAAAAGGAATAGTTGAAAATGATTGAGTAGTAGAAATATAAAAATTATGAATTAGAAATAAAATTAAATACATTATAATAAAAAAAATAATAAAAGGAAATATTTAGAGCATAATATCTTTTGTATTTGTGGAATAAAGTTTTAATGTTAAAGACCTTAATCAAAATATTTCGATAAACTTTCTGAAAAACAAAAAGTAGTATTTACATGTATTATTATTATTATTATTATTATTATTATTATTATTATTATTATTATCAATAATAATAATAATAATAATTATTATTATTATTATTAATAATAATAATAATAATTATTATTATTATTATTATTATTAATATTAATAATAATTATTATTATTATTATTATTATTTTAATAGGCAGCTTGTATCTTTACTGCAGCAGTTTTTGGTATAAAGTCTTTAAACAGCTCAGCTTAAACTGTTATTATTTAATGAGACATTGTATTAATTTTTTTCTTTCGGGTCCCTTTAGGCGGTCGCACATCAACTTCCTCCACCTCACTAACCTCTTCCGCTGAACACGCGCCCTAAATAATTCTGATTAAAAATAGTTTTAATGATTTTTTTTTTTAAATACGTCCTTCTGACTGGACCCCCACCTTTCTGTTTGTGAGAATCCAATCAGATCGGTAGAAATAGTTTTACCTGCAGATGCGCTGGGTCCTGTGCCAGGAAGTGTCGTTTTTTTGTTTGTTAACTCTAAAATGAGGGAAAGAGCGCTAACTTATGTTACCATGGTAAAAGATGTGACCCTCACCTGCTCGCTGTCTCTCTGACTCCGCCCCTCCTGCTGCACGTGAACCACCTGTCTGACGCTCCCGTTCATTTCCTCCTTCATAGAGCGGCTGTCAGCGCGTCAGACGTGCACGTCATCAGGCTGTATCAGGGATTTATAATCAGCTCAGAGTCTCATCTGTAGTCTCCATCCTTCTAACCGTGACACAGTAACGCAGCTCTCGGTCCCTTTGAAATGTTTACTGTAGCATCAACGTATGAAGCTTTAGACGCAGAACACACTGATCAATGATTGATCCTTTGTGGAGTTTTAATAGGTCACACTGATGGAAAAATGTCTGACTCCTGGAGATGATGTGAATATTTGAGTGAAGATGAGGCTGAAATGATTATAAGACTTGAAAGTGAATGTAATTAAAGTCAATTAACTGATACTTTGATACATTGAAAATGGGACCCAGCTGGTCCCACAGTTTGATTCCTCAATCCTGAGGGCTGCTGGATTCTTCATGCCAACAAATCCTATCATAAGACAACTGAACAATAATGGAACAAATGAATAAGGATTTGGAAACACAGGAAATTCCTGTTAAAACGCTGCTGCTTTTTGAATTTTCACGTTATTTCTTATCAATACAAAAAATATTGAAAATCCCCAGCCTGAAATATAAAAATGTTATACACACAATCAACACTTTCTCTTCCTCCTCATCTTTATCCGTGGAAGCATTTCTCAATATCTGTCATTTATATGTCCCAGTCTCAAAATAACATGTTTAAATTTTAATTTAAGAATTAAAAAGACAAGTGTTCTCATCATTTTTATTCAGCATCACTGAAAAAGGAGAAACTGTATTTTAGTTTGTTAGAATAAAGATTTCATTTGTGGAAAACCGCGTCAGTGAGCGGAAATTTCCCGGTAACTGAGTGCAACGCAAAGATAAAAGTACCGGATGCAAGGCAAAGTAAAGCTATCGTGTATTAAAACAACTCAAATAATAAAAATGATAATCTGACATTTTCTTTGATCTTGTTTTGTGTCACTTTCTATGAAGATATTTATCTTTTTATAGCTTCTATATAAGCTGCCTGATATCTGACATCACCTGCAGCCTTATTGTAAATCTGTGTGAGAAGGCTTTTATAACCCTGAACTCATTGTAGGGTTCAGATTTATATTTCCATCTGAGAATTTCCTTTTTTTTCTGCTCCACACAAAATGTTGCAGGTACATTAATTTTCTCCTTTTCAAACGCGCCTTTCAATAACTCTGTTGCGGCCACTAGGTGGAGACAGAGATCTTCATATACGTGGAAGAAATTTGAGCCTGCAGGTGAAACAGCTTCATTTCAATGTTT
Organism: Andinoacara biseriatus; assembly: GCA_015108635.1. Taxonomy (NCBI): domain Eukaryota; kingdom Metazoa; phylum Chordata; class Actinopteri; order Cichliformes; family Cichlidae; genus Andinoacara; species Andinoacara biseriatus. The sequence continues at coordinate 17,854 of VUQJ01034450.1, forward strand.
CACTTGGTTAATAATAATAAGTCATTCTTATAGTAATTAATCAGTACAGTCGCTAGATTTATTTAACAGATTAAATATCTCTCGTCGATCTGCAGATGTTTAAAGTTAAACTCTGCACAGAACAAACAGCGTTTATCTTTCTGACTTCAATAAATTTGAAGGCCAAAGGTTCATGCAGAGCTTTGGACTTCCAGCCAGTTTGATATTGGGATAATCTTAATTTTCTGACAGTAAATGCATGCAGGGCTCAGCGGTGTCTCTAAATATATCAGAGACCCCAGAAACTGCATGAATTCCAGGATTTTGGGAATTGGCTCATGAGTAAAGCAGGAACGATTCGTACCTCCAAGCTTTAATTCAGAGCCATATTTGTGCATGAAAAGAACAACTGAAAAGCAGAAACATTAGAATATGAAGTATAAAAGCTTTGATAAAATCAGAGATACGAGGAGGAGGAGGAGGAGGGTTTGATCCCAGGCAGAAGCATTTCTGAAAATTCTCAATCCTCTGACAGAAGATAAGAGCTGGATTAATGAGTGTGAGTCGAATTATGTGGGAGACATTTGCATCACTCAGTATTAATTATGTCCTAAATAAAGTTCATCATGATGAGTTATCCAACCAGGGAGAGAAACATTTTTGGCATGTAAATGTGAACGTTCCTGATCCTAAGTTATGATGTAATCAACTTATTTCCATATTTGACGAGGCTCTCACATCTTTAATGTTCTTTGTCACTTGTTTTTTGAATGGATACAAGCAGCATTCCCGGCCTTTCCTGCTTTTTATTGCACTCGTCACGCGCTCCTCGTCTTTAAGCCGAGTTTTTATAAGAACCTGTGATGCAGCAGAAACCACATTTTTACAAACGATCCTCTTTTTCATGCCTGTTTGTTCCAAACTGATCGATTTAATGGAGCTGAAAGAATTAGAACTTTTTATGGCTTAAAGTGAAGCTGAGTTTGGACCTGTGCACCAAAGAAGAAGCTGAACGTTTGAGAGGATGGCTTTGAGTTACAGTGAGCAGCTTGCTGCTGTGTCCCTTGTTTTTTCTAGTGGCCGTTAGTTTAAATGTGTGTTGCAGTACTTGAGAGTACACTGTGTACCTTTGTGTAGTTTTATGCTCTTTGCACTGAGAGGTTTTTTTGTAGCTGTGAAGAGCCTTCCTGGGCCACCTACATCACAGACAGAGGTGATTTATCTGGAGACAAGGACGTAGGTTTAGTGTCAACGTTGGTAGGGACGTGGGCCAAATCGGGTCCCGGGGGGGGGTGCTCTGTGCCCTCCGGTGTGATGCTGATTACATCTGTGGAGCAAATATTGAGACATAACTGCCTTTATTTGATATATTTCTACACCTGTTTGGAGACATTGAGGTTTCTGGGTGCTGCTCCTCATTGTCTTTGGTTGCTAAAACCAGCAGGAAGTTGACTTACATGAGGCCCATGCATGCATGCACCATCTGGGTCGCAATGAGCACATATTCAGGGCCTGTTAATATCCATCAGGGCAAAATCCTGTAGGGCCACCATGGAAACTGTGGACAAAACCATATGGGGCCCATAATGTTTGCCCTTACTTATCCCATATGGAGCCCACCTATGTGTGCTGGCAGGGAGACAACCATCCATGTTTGCCATGCCCCCTCCCCTTAGACAGCCACTGATTAAAAAAAAAAGATTCCTCAAATAAAAAAAAAGCAGTGCCTGTCTGCAGGAAACTCTGTGTGGAGCATTAAACGGAGCTCAGCTGCTCTTTCAGAATCATGAGTTTCAACCACAGATTTCACAGATGTGTGAAATCACACCGACAGCAAAGGACACATTAAGGTTTGACCTGCTCTCTCTCACTTTGATCATGAACCAAAGCCTTCCTTTCTTCTGCTCTTGGAGTCCTTCATTAACCTTCTCATAAATATTTGGCCCAACAGAAGGTGTAACATTAACCTCCACTCACCCGCTTTCAGTCTTTCCAACAGATGCTGAACCTGCCGCAGGGATTAGCCTTCATTCATATTACATACATTTGAGTATCAGTGAGCTCCAGCACTGATCCGGCTCTTTCTGGAGATGCTGGATAGATGGGAGAGTTTTTCCACACCAAATGGGAATTCACCTTTTCTTTATGGAGCTAAATTTGTCAGCTGAGTCACTCCCATGCTCAAACAGGAAGCCCCCCCAAGTGCTGAAATAAGGACGTAAACACACTATTGTTTCACACATCCGTCAAAAAGATTCAGGAACGTGAGCTCCAGTTTGGACCATTAAGTCTGTTTAATCAGCTCCCATCAGTGGTGATAAAGTGGGCTTGGCAGATTCTTAATGAACTTCTTTAGAAAAATATTTCTGAGGACAGGAAACTCTTTGGCACTGGATTGGCTAAAACGATCCAAGGACCAGAGTCTTCCTCACTGAAGCCTGAGATGCACTAATGTGGGTTGTTACTAAATCTCAGTTACACTGACGCCTGCAGGTTCTTTTAGCTCAGTATCACTAATTCATTTATTCAAGTTTTTCACCGCTCATGAATTTAGTTCCTCAGTAGCATCAAAACTCATTTCTGGAGCTTCCAAACCTCCTCCAGGTTAATCACACATCTGGAGCAGGAAATGCTGCAGTTTAGTCCGTGTCACATAAAGACCCCGACTTCATTCTCAGAGCTCCAAATTCTGCCCCCCCTGCCAAAGCCGTCGGGTCTTTCAAAGATCCACACAAGGAGTTCTTTGACCTCAGTGCCAACGCACCAGGTTCACCTCCCATTACATGAACCACAGTTCGTGGTCTCTTGGTTGGGGACCAAAGCTTGTGTGTCCACCGTCACTCATCGTACAACGTGGACTTTGTTGCTCTTAAAGTTCATGTTGGCTCCTGTTGTCAATGTGCTGATGCCAAAGGACACTTTACGCACGTGCAGGAGGCCGGAGGAAGTATTTGATGCTCTGGGATGAGCATGACTGACTATAGATGGACACTTGGTAGCTTTAATCTGGGTCAGCTGACCCACACTCTGTGGGGTCTGTTTGGGCCAGTGTAGTATATCGATGCAGTGTTCACAGATCTGAATATTCTGAAAAGTTCCATTTTAATGGAAAATATAATTTCTAGCAAATGCAGTCTGACATTTAGTGCTGCTAAAACTTCACCTTTAATGCTTCTATTTTAGTTTTAAAGCCTAAACTAGCAGACATTTGACCCGGGGTGAAGCAGGATGTTCTTTTAGTTACGTTGGTCACAAACAGTTAGTCACTTGCTCAGTAAAGGAGAAATTAGATCCAGTACTGTGTTTGTATCAGCTGCTTCTCGGCCAGATCTCCCGAAGGCATGCTGCAGCGTCCACAGCCGAATGTTACCATAAATCACCTGATCCGCAGGGTTACATTACAAAACTTCTTCTTTTTAAGCTTTTGACGTCTTTGTCACAGCATGTGGTCGGTGATTTTGTCTCCAAGAAAACACAAGTGTTTTTCTTTCCTGTGGGAAAAATCCCTGCAGGCTTATTGCATGATTTTATTACCGTTAAAGAGAACCTTATTACAAAAATTACATTAAATACACATTTTACTGAATCAACAAAGAAATCATATTTCATAACTACTCGATTCAAAGTACAAAAGTACCTAATGAGCAGCAGAGCTGTATCACTGCTCAGTGTTGAGTTACCACCATGGAGTAACTCTTCCAACAGGTCAATATCGGTGCAAATGGTACGAAACTTGGAGCCATGAATCAAACGTTTCCAAACGTGCACGAAAGAAACTTCTGTTCACGACTTTCCGGTGTTTTGTTCTGACTGGAAGGGGAATTCATGGAAGCTGGCAGTAAAGTCAAAGATGGCGTTTCTCTTCAGCCCGCTGTGTGTTTCATTAGCACGACTAGCACGATTTGTTTGATGATACATTTTGTCTTTCACAGTTTATCAGTAAATTGTTCAGTTCTTTAGTTGCAGCAGAAAATGACTTCTATAAATTGCTGCCATCATATTGTTACAGTTACAAAAGTAGCAGTTTATTGGATCTTTGTTTTATGAATTATAGGGCTGCACATGAGCCACAATCAGCCTCGCTGACCACCGTTTTTATTACAGTAGCATAGTTACGTCCCCTTGATTCCCCTCCAATCAAGAGGCTTAAGCAAAATGTCAAAAAAGTAACTTAAAGGGACAAATTGTATGTTATTTCTGACATAATTCGTGGACCGGAAGTGGCCCGCGGGCCGCAGTTTTGGTCACCCCTGCTCTAGGGTCTTTTTTTAGGAAACACAATATTTCTTTCCACTGTTTTGCTGATGACATCCAGGTGTACATGCCCATCAACCTGAGCGGCAGAGATCCGTGGGAAACCCTGCTGAACTGTCCTGGAAATGAAAAAATCTTAAATCTTAATGAAAGCAAAACCGAGGTTACATGTTTTGGTAACTTTGACCCCTCAAACATCTCCTCTGGCACTCCGAGTCATTTAGCTCGCCACTGTCGCGCTGCCATGAAAAATCTGGGCTCTTTTTTTTGAGCAGTTTTAACATAGAGAAGCAAATACACACTTTTACTAAAATCAGATTTATTGCCAAGGTAAAACCTTATCTCCCACAGCAGGACATGGAAAAAGTTATTCATGCTTTCATCACTTCCCGCCTGGACTACCTTAATTCCCTGTATTTCGGTATAAATCAATCATCGGTGCGCCACCTGCAGGTAGTCCAGAATGCAGGAGCTCAACTTTTAACTGGTATAAAAAAGCATGAACACATTACCTCGGTCCTGCCGTCCCTCCACTGGCTCCCTGTCCGTTTAAGAATCGATTTTAAGATTTTATTGCTCACTTTTAATGCCTCAAATGGACTGAAACCTTCATATCTGTCTGAGCTGCGTCAGAGTCAAACCCTGCAGGAGCTCTGAGGTCCAAAACTAGCCTGAAACAGAGAGGATCGAGCTTCTGCAGCAGCATTTCTTTTCCTTGGCATTTGGTGCTGCCTCCTTTTAGACGATTGCTTTTCATGGTATTTGTTTTTAAGTGTATTTCTTTATTTTATGCTATTTAGCGTCTTTTAATGTTGTTTTTTATTTGAATGTAGTTCTCGGGGATGTAAATTTTATTGTGCAGCGCTTTGGTCAATGCTGTTGTTTTAAATGTGCTATATAAATAAATTTGACTTGACTTGATAACATTATTGTCCGATCTTGGTATCAGCCCCAGAGCTGGCAAAAGTACTGGCATTCTGTACTTAAGTAGAAGTACAAGTACTCGTGTTAAAAACTACTCTGGTAAAAGTTGAAGTACTGGTTCAACTTCTTTACTCAAGTAAAAGTAAAAAAGTACAGGCTCTGAAATCTACTCAAAGTAAGAAAGTAAAAGTAGCTCTTTGAACGACGTC
>VUQJ01034452.1:0-18747 GCA_015108635.1 Andinoacara biseriatus
TGATTTCGACCTAGCATTTACCAGGGCAAGCCTGGCTAGGACAGAGTTGCTGTCAGGCTGTGATGCACGGTCCAGGGGGGCGAAGATTCCGGTGATCCACTCCACCTCTACGAAGACGGGGTGAGGGGTGCCGAGGGAGCTGGACGGTAGGCCGCGGAGCCACAGGTACAATCCACTGATAAGCGGGTTCCAGTAATCGCCAGGATATGGTCCACTTGGGGTCCGGGGCGAGTCCGTTCAGAAAATCGTGGGGCTCAACCATCGGGGAGACCGCCAGGTACTGTTTAAACCTAGCAGACACACCACCTCGTTTCCCCCTTTTTCTTTGGCGTTTCTTGTTAGCAGGAAGAAAAAGTGGACAGCGGCGAAGGTACAGAGGTACGGTCTGCAGCACAGGTGGGATTTTAAAATCCTGATGTCCTGGAAGCAGTCGAAATTGCTCTTCAATGATGACTTTGATAGTTAGGAGAAATTGGTGGTCATAAGTCAAAAAAGTGGAGACATTATTGAAGAAAAGCAAAGCGAAAATAAGCAAAACAAGTAACAGCTGACGGCAAGCCACACACACACTGGCGCCATCTTGATCAGTCGTGTCCTTAAGGAAATTGATGTCATGAAGGTACTTAAGGAAAGGGCAGAAGTCTTCCCAGGAAAGATCTGCACGATCTGAGGGAATCTTATACTGAAGATGGGATTGTTGACAGTTTAATTTAGCTGCAGTTTAGAGGGAAACACAGCTGAAAAATATAAACTGCTTCTTTAGAGCAGTGTTTCTCTTCAAAACAAGTTTCATATCTGCACAAATAGCCTGAATGCTCTCTCACATGTTCTTTCTGTTGATTCATTGTCAGATTAAAGCACAGCCAGTGGAGCATCACCTCCACTGGCTTCAGAGCAAAGTGGTTTACACATTCATCTAAGAAGCTAAAGATCCCTGATGTGATTCCAGGGAGTTGTGTCAGAGCATGTGCCAAATCAAACAGCTACCTGCTGTGGTTACCACCTGTGAGTAAGGGAGCTTCATCCTGGTACTAACAGTGCTGAGCCCTCCAGTATGATGGAGCACTGTGTCACAAAGAGGCTCAGAGGTCATCAGACTGACAGCAAACTCCACAGATCCTAATCCAACCAAGAATCGGTGGCCTTCATTTGTCCTTCACATGAAAATATTTCCACCAAAAACTTCCATTTTACAAAATCCACCACGAATCAGGAGACTCTTCAATTTTAACTCTGAAAATGACATCCATGTGATTAAACCATTCATAGTCTAACAAACCAAGTCAAAATGAACTGAAACCTGCATAAAAGACAGTAAATCAATCAAAAAGTGATAATCGGGAAACTCAAAGGTGCAGAATCCTCAGATTTAATAAAAGAAGATCAAAACTGAAAAGTTCAGACACAAGAGGATGTGTTATAAATGAAACTCGATGGGAAAGAAGCTCGAGAGCTGGCAGGTCGTCTCCCTCCTGCAGCTTCAACGTGTCTCCTCGTAAATCAGCCAGAAAACTGATTGTTATTCACCAAATAACTGCTCATCAGTCTGCTCGCAGCACCACAGGCTCTCTGTGAGCTCCAGAATGGCTCACACACACACACACACACACACACTCTCTCTCAAGAGCGGCAGCAGGAACTAAAAAGGAGGAGGGGGTGATAAATGCTGAGTCTCCTTTGAGTCTCAACAGCTCTCCTCCCACACCTGTTGAGTCCATCAACACACACACACACACACACACACACACACACACACACTCTCTCTCTCTCTCTCTCTCTCTCTGCTGCATGCAGGTTAGTCATCAGATAAGATGTCTTTATTGTCAGCCTCCAGGTGCCAAAATAATAAATACAAGAAATAAGAAATATAACTAGAATAAATAAGGATCTGGTATTTACAGTGAGCAGAGGTAGTATGAGGCAATATTTACTATAAGTAGCAGTATAAACAGTTTATTTACAACAGTGTGCTAAAGTAGTGCAGTGGCTGTGCAGAGATTGTCTGTTACTGTCAGAGTTCAGCAGTGTGTGTGTGTGTGGGGGGGGGGGTCCGTCCCTGATCATGGCTGTGACCTGCCTGCTGGTCCTCTAGTCTGGGGAGCTGGGTGCCGGTGATCCTCTCAGCAGTCGTGATGATGCGTAGGTGACATCATCATGTCCATGTTTTCTATCTAGCGTTGATTCAAAGTTGTAAAAATGTATTTCAACCCAAATTGAGCTCTTCTTTACTAATAAGCAGCTTTGTTACATAAATGAAAGGAAAGCATTGAATGTGAAGCCTAAAGCAGTCTCAGAACAGCCTCCCATCCTGGTCAGTCTGTCAAAGTGGAAGCTCCAAATGTTTGTGACATGCTTGCACGAGTCATATCAAACCTCAGATGCTCACCTGCAGTGCTCTGCGCAGACCTCTGATTGGCCAGCACCTGGTAGGAAGTGATTTGCAGTCAGTGGAAGTTTGACTCTAAAACATGATCACAGAGCAGAATTCAGTCTTTGTTGTAAAATGCATCCATTGCACAAGCTTTATTGCTGAGGACCTTCTTTATGTACAGTATGTTCTTCCAGCACACTACAGGAGAGTAATTAGCTAAAGGATGCAGTAAATCCTCAGGCTCAGTGATTTATATGTCTGCAGGCGAATGAATCACAGCTACTTTTCTTACATTTAATTGGAACAGCATTGATCACTGTCACCTCGTGTAATATCTGCACTTGAGCCTGTTCCTCTGCCTCGCCATCAGTCTTACATGATGTATGATGATTAAAGTGGGAGTGGATGTCGAGGCTTCGTGTGCTGTTAGCAGCTGTTAGAGCTCAAAATGACTGTGTTTAACCTTAAGTTAACATCAGTGCTGCTCGGCCTGGATGAATTTAATCAGGCTGGGCTTCAGTCTCAGCTGAGTCCAGCTGCAGAAGAAGATCTCAGAGACACCCTGATACCTGGACCCTTCATCAACTACAGCCAAAACTCCCATCGTGATAGCTCAGGGTTAAGCCTCAGTCTGGTGTCTCTAAATGCTTTAATTCAGTTACAACTGCCTTTATTTCCATCGTCCGTGTAGCTTTGGGTATATTTTTAACAGTTCTCTAAAACCAGTTTGGTTTACACCTCAGATTTTCTTTGGAGGAAACAGATATCATAAAACCAAAACAAATCCATTGTTCTGACATATTTCTAATTCACTCATTGTGGTCTTTAGAAATCACAACACATCTACAGGTAACACCGTACAGAAAGATGTAACTATGATCCAATGCTGTGTTTGTCTGCGTCACGATTTCGGTCTCTGAGCATTAGTTGTGCAGAAACCTGTGAAAAACATGGGCAGGTGTGACCTGCTCAGAGGTTTATAGGGTGGCTGTAGCTCAGGAGGTAGCGCAGGTCACTCACTGATCGGAAGGTCGGTGGTTTGATTCCTGGCTACTCCAGGCTGCATGCCAATGTATCCTTGGGCAAGATACTGAACCCCAAGTTGCTCTCCGATGCCAGCGTTGGAGTATGAATGTGTGTGAATGTTAGATAATTAAAGCTTAGCTTTAATTTAATTAACTTAGCTTAATTACACATGGAAGTGCTTGTATGAATGAGGTAAATGTAAACGTGTGTATAAGCGCTTTGAGTGCTCAGTCAGAGTAGAAAAGCGCTATATAAGAACCAGTCCATTTAGGCACAAAGTGCAGATTCAGCTTTCAAAGCCCTTCAGATGTCCCCTGATTTGCTTCACGCTTGGCAGGTCGGTAGTTTTGGTGAATCAGGCCTTTTGGGAACTCCCGTAAATTTCAGCCAAAATAAAAACTCGGGGTTACACTCTTCACTGCACCGATGTGGAGAGCAGCAGAAACCATCGACAGGCTGCTATATTTAACTTAACGAGCCTGGAACACATCCTTCAGATGGTTTGTAACTATGATGATGCACTTTTCCTCATGTTTTTGTTGCACTTATATTTAGCGCAAATGTGATGAGCTGGAAATATCTGCACAGCTTTATTTTGTAATGAGAAGACATTTTTCTCCTGAGCTCAGATGGAGAAGGTGCACCGTGGTTTATGATCTGTATTCAGGCTCGTCTGCTGCACAGAGTGGAGGAACAGAGGGTCAGAGGGGATAGGAGGAGAGAGAACCGATAAGGAGAGAACAGAGACACTTTGAAAAGAAAGCAGCTCAGCTGGAGATGGGCGCTGCATACCAACGAGGAGGCCTGCAGGGTCCAAACAAAGCCGCCCGAGCAGCATCGGCGCATCTCTGCTATTCTTTCTGAAGCCACCGCCGACCCAAAACTGGGACTAACGATGGCGGCTTTGAGCTGTTCATTCAAACGCTGCCTCTGAACTCACTCTGATCGTGCCTGAAAACATCCACCCTAACAAGTTTCCTAATCTGCAGTTCAGCATCAAAGCTGCTGAGATTTTCAGAATAAAAGACTGAGCTCTGACTTTGAAAATGAAGTTCTGGTTCTCCTTATGAGCTCTGAGTGTTTTGTTATGGAGAAAAAAGCATTAATTTATTTAAGAAGCATTATTAGTTAAACATGCCAATAGTTTATTTTTGAGCAATTTCTCATGTACATCTACAGCTGAATGTGACTTAAAAGTACCTTTTTACTTATACCTTTTATATCATATATATATTGTATATCACCATCCACCCCCCTGTCTTATTCTTCCTGTTCAGAAATGCTAAATTCTTACAGCTGCTGAGTCACATCACAGCGTTTCCTCTGCAGTTAATTTTACATTTTCCTGTCTAAAAACCTTTGTGAAGATCACACACATTTGTCACTCTTTGGATTGGCTGCAAAACCGATCTAAAAAGATCTCAGAAGTCTTTAAGTATACAGAAGGCATTTATTATGAAGGGTTAACTCAGGAAATTCACTCTCTGACACTTTTAATTAATTTATGCTTCATTTTACCACAGCAGAAAATAAATGAGGCAGGCAGACCAACCATCCACAGGCAGAGGGGACCCCTCCAGGTGAACTGTGAGGAGGATTTGGGGGCTTCTGGCCATACAGGCAGATCCAGCTCGGAGGCTAAAGTGACTCTCGGTCATCGTTGGCTCTTGGCTCAGTACTTGGTTCAGGTGCTGAATTCTCAGCACCCCAGTCCCCCAGCTTGATTGCTGAATTGGGTCAGCTGTTCCAAAACAATGGGGACTGAATCACTGCTGGCGCCTCTGCTGGACTGCAGAGGAACTGCAGCTTTTGGTGCTTCAATTTCAGAGTGATGTTTCAGCATTTGAGGTTTCCACTTATTTCCTACCACAAAACCACTCGGGAGCACGTGTAGACAGATTGGCTGGATTTAGAGGCTGCTACGGTGATATAAAGATAGTGACAGTTATATCAATATAAAGGTGATTTAAAAAAAAATCCCCAACAGTGTGAACAGCTGAATATTCCAGCTCTGGATCTGTGGTAAAAAGACTTTTTACAGCAGATGCACTTCTGCTTTCTACTTTATCTCTTGTGAATTTTATATTTTTATTAATTTTGATACTTTTTTATTTTATTGTACCCTAGTTTATCCTCTGTACAATGCCTTTGCTGCTGCTACTCTGAATTTCCCCACTGTGGGACTAACAAAGGGATTTCTTCTTCTTCTGTCTTCTTCAATAAAAACAGATGTGCTCTGAGAGACATGTAATGGAAAATGAACTTGAAGTAGTGGCCAAAGGTACCAGCTGAAACACAAGCTCTGGGGCTCACTGGAAGGTGGGTCATTGACTTGAGACCATCTCATTGTGTCCCCCATTAGAGCTGGAGGCTGCTGCCCCTAAGCTAAACCTATAATGTCAGAATACTTTGAAAACTGCAGGAGAATTTGACCTGAAGGTGAGATCAGCTTTCTGTGAAGAGTCCGTCTGGCATAAAGGAGGTATTGGAAGGCAGCCAGGAAACCTGAACAGTTGTTGACAAAAGCAGCACAAATCAAACACCTGCAGGGGTTCAACATTAAACTGAAGAAAAGTGGAAGAAGTTTTAATAACAGCAGCCTGCTGCGACTTGCCCACGCTACGATACATTTGACAAAAAACGGGAAATCCTCATCAGAAATTTCAAGTCTCTGCACGTTGGTTTTCACAGGCTCCAGTAAGCTGAAGCCAGCTGTCGACAGGAAGCAAGACAAAAAAAGTCCGTCTGAAAACGGATTTTGTAATTTGGAAAACAGATCCAAAACATCTGCAAACTGGAGCCAAACATTCAAAACTACCTTAAATGTCTTCAGTTTGTTGGGACACCTTTGAAAGAAAGATCTGTGTGTTTTTGTAGTCTGGTAATATTTTATTGGTAATTCAGTGAACAATCATCGTTCTCTGCAGCGGCCTTTTACTGCATTGGCACAGAAACACCCATCAGACATATTTCTTTAATCAGTGTTTGGTATTTTCTCCCTTCTTCAAATATGAGGCGATGCCTGCAGGCAGAGGTGGCAGCCAGGAAAACGTGCAGCTTTATGTATTTTCAGTGTGTTTCTGTGCAGGTTGTTTGCATGCAGGTGTGTTGGTTTATTGGATTTGCTTCCATGCAGTGCTGAGGCACGCTCCAGCAGGGTGAGCTCTCAGTTTTCTGCCTTCAGGTTCATGACGAGTGCTGACACTCTCTGAGTCTCAACACGCCGTGCGACCGCAGGCACTTCAGAGAGCTTAACAACCTCAAAGGCTGTCAGACAGAGTCAGGGTGCCATGCAACGATTCAACCAACCTTATGGGTCTGAGCAGGCGGCCATCACCGCAGTTCTGTCTGTCTGCAGACATTAGAAGAGTGAGTGAGAGTTTGCTAGAGGAAAAAGGTTTCAAACCTGCAGCACAAGCAGCTGCAAAGGGCCAACATTTATAAAGGTCACACAATAAAGCACACAAAGGAACACCAAAGGAGAGCACAACCATCACTGTGTGCATTATGGTGAACACACAAATTCCCCCACTGAGATGAGAAAGCAGAGATTGTGCCTTCTTAGATGGAGGGAGCTGAAATGCTCCAGACTGGATCACTATTATCAGACTCACCTGACTTCATTTTATTACCATTTTTAGCTTTGTTTCCAATTCCTGTTGCAGAAGTTTAAGCAGGTACAGTCTCATGGGCAGTAAAGGACACCATGGTGATAGAGAAGCAGGGAGGGAAAGATTGCTACAAAAAACACAAGAAGCTCTGCACAGGGTGCAGGAAACTCAAGGTCATGAGGGAGCTGAGACTGAGCTGCCAAAGACCGAGAACAGGCAGAGAGGGATGATGAGGTACGGGTCACCTCAATCAGCACCGTAACGAGCGTGTAATAAGGAACAGAGGAGGGAAGCAGAAACTAATGACATGAAGTAGAGGGAACAGGTGAAGTAGGTGCAGGTGTTTAATAAGACACAGGTGAACTCAACACAGTAACAAAGGCCTGAAAGTGAATAAAGCAGGGTTAGTGAACTGATGCCAAATATAGCAAAGAGTAGCCTGAAGAAGGACCAACAGTCAGTCCTGGACGTCCTCCTGTATCCCCCCGTCTGCATCTCATTAAGGACTGCAAGAATAAACAGACACGTAGCTAAGACCATGACACCTACTGGGTAATCACGCTTTGGTGGCAGTTATGCTGCAGGGGTATTGTGTTAGTGACCAGCCTGCCTAATCAGAATGCACTGAGGTGGTGAACAGTCTGGGGGCACTGCCCTGCTGCTGGCTGGTTTTCCATGAGGTCTGCAGGCCTTTCCATCAGTGTGACAGAGGAGCTCCTCCTCAGAGTACCCAGCGTTTGTGAGTTTTTGGACTCTTCTTATTCCGATGTTTCATGTGATTCCTGGTTTCTGGGAGCAGGTCTGTATTCTGAAACTCCCGATTTGAGTCCCAGCATGTGTACAGATGTTCACATCTGCCCAGTGGCTGTTGAGGAAGCTTCTGGCTCTCAGTGTGGTTCAAGCTGCAAAGGGCTTCAATTAAGAGCTCGTCAGTCGCTGTCCCCAGAATCTCATCCCTGTTTATGCAGCGCCAAGTTTCAGAGCAGCCGGTCCGAGCCAGCAAACGGAGCTGATGTGGCTGCCGCGTCTCGAGCTAATGAATGATTATGGAAGGTAAATGAGCTCCAGACTGAATCATTAAGAATCATTAATGAACTCCGGCTCTGTTGGCCAGGGTATAAATGTTACTGTGGGCTTTTGCTCTTCTTTCCACTCCAAAGATCTTTAGCTATTTAAGTTTTACTCCTCTTAATTTATGAGTTCACATTTCGCTTTCATGCTGAGATAAACAGCTTCTTCCTACTTTCCTCTTTAGTTTCCTCACTGCGTTCTGACTTTATCAGGTTAGTTGGAAAAATAAAACCCAGTGATCAAAGTAAAACCGTCATTATAACACCTTAAAGACTCTGTAGGTCCATTGTTCCTACACAGACGAGTTTTTGAGGTGTTTAGAGGGATTTCATCAAACTCTAATCCTGGTTCACCTGAACATTTACCTTAATGTTCACCTGAACGCTTCAGTTCCAGATCATCTGTCTTTCAGTTCCTGCTCACATTTCTTCCATGTTTCCAGCTTTCATTGCTTTTCTCACAACTCTGAATTCATACAAGAGACTGAAGTACTTTTGTACTTTAATTATTCTTTACTCATACTTCAGTGAGATGTGAGTGCAGTACTTCATACTCTGTCATTCCTTCCTTCACTTTGGAGGAAGCTGAGACGCTTCTGGTCTCGTTTCCAGTGAAAGGAGGTCTTTGTTGTTGTGCTCTCACCATCACATTCCATAATAGTAAAGCCGAACACACGAGGAGCATTAACGGGCTTTAATGACATTCCTGTGTTTATTCAGCCCAGAGGCCGCGACCGGCCGAGCCCTTCGTGGAGAAGGATCTGTCTGAACTTGCAGAGATTGTTTTTGAAGAATCGAGAGCCTGAAGCATTTTAAGTGGAATCTGATAGAAACAAATGAAAAATGTTCTGCAGCATTAAATACCGGTAGCGTTAATACTGTTTACAGTATGAGGACAAAAACTGCACAAAGAAGAAAACCAATGCAGCTTTTGTCCTTCCATTAACAGAGACGTGGAGCAGTGTGGCTGTGCACTGTCCAGCTAATTAAATGCACAACTTTAAGTGCTCCAGCAGTCCCTGGATATGAGGGGAATTCCTCTTATGTGCACAAGAACATCAAAACAACATCATGAAAATCAGTAACCTTTAGATCTGCAGCAGCACACCCCGACCTCTGAACTGTAATCTAACAGGAAGAGGAAGTTTCCCATGCTGAAATTTTTTTTTTTTAAACTTCTAAAAACGTGACAGCAAGGCATTTATCACTGCTGACAGGAGGTCAGAGGTCAGGTGCAGTCACATACAGTATCCCCACAAGCCTGCGGTGTAAATCAACACCTCCCGAGTGTTCCTGTTGTGCTGAGCACGCTGAACACTGCAAGAACAATAGTGCGATTTTTACAGCCCGTGGGGTGAGCGAGGTGTGGGCTGAATGGCTCATATTCATCGCTGCATGTGCACGACGCGTAAGCATGCACGCTCCGTGGGCAGAGCCGCTGACCCACGGGTCAGTTCACTGGAAGTGTAGGCTGATGAGTCAGCAGCCACAGGCCACAACACACCACTGATTCCCCATGAACGAAAGCACACCACACACACTGCAGGTACACACCCAGATCCATTAAACACACTATTAAAGTTTGAGTGTTTGGCAGCGGTTTAGCCTCCACAATGAGCAGGTGAGTGTTTTTATAGGTGTCGACTTAATGGAGCACTAAACACTGTGCTGGTTAGTGGGCGACCACGCTCATCTGTCACTGCTCTGGTTAATGATGAAGAGGAGGAAAATGTGTAGCTGAGGGCTTTGTTCAGAAAGGAATCAGATTACTATGAGACGGGAATGCTTGCCGCTAATCCACAGCTCGGCTGGAATCAGATTTCTGCACAGCACTCAATATCTCACAGACTCAGCGCCATCCTCGCGAAGCCTGAGCACAATTTCTCTGAATAGTGGCTGGAAAAGGATTCATATTTCAATCCTTTACTTAAGGAAAATGATTTAAATACTACTGGATAAATACTGTCACAGTAAAAGTCCTTTAAGTACAAAAGTATTAGGCTTGTTTGGTGAGTTCTGACACTAAGATTTTACTGAAAGAGTATTTTGGGAATCTTTGCACATAGCTCAACTGTGCATCCCAAACATGGGAGGAACAACTGCATATATTGTGGAATCTGGATCTTGGTTTCACTTCAGGAATCACATTTCTCTTCACACTCGAAGAGGAATCTGATCCTCTAAATGGGGCAGTGGGAAGGTTTATGGACTGAGCTGGAACCAAGCAGCTGGAGAGTGTGATGTGATGTGAGGCAGAGGAAATCCAGGGAATTAGAGCGGATATATGTGAAGGCTGCACTGAAAGGAAGACCAGAGGGAGCAGATGTCCAAGTCTGTGGGGGGAATTCCTCTGCTCAGGGATCCTCGTCCTCCTCTTTAAGGAAGGGGCTTGTTGTCATATCGAACTCTTTTTGAATGAGATTTCAAAGCTTTGGTTGCATGACTGAGATGCAGTCAGCAGATCGAAGGTGGGAAGGAAAGTCTCCATCACATCTGCAGCACGTTAAGTGCTTCTATTATTACTACAAATGAGGTTTGAGCCTGTTGCCAAGGCAGTTACCCTCACTTTATATGCCCAAGACCTTTTCTTGTTTTCCTTCTGAGATGCTCACACAGTCTTACAGCAGTTTGTCGTGTAGTTATGAGATTTAATCCATTCATTCACACTCATGGACTTTACTGATGGAAGTTTGAAAGAGGAGCTGTCACCCCCACAGTTTTTCATTTGCACAAGCAGGTCCAAGGCTGAGCTCGAGGCACTGTGTGGACGTCACACTGCCTCCTTCTTATTATAAGAATTCATCCCTGTCTCTGCAAGCCTGAGCAATTATGAGCCAACAAAACTTTTCAGCATTGTCTCCTCATAAACCTCGAGACCGGCAACTAATTAACTAAACGGGGGGAATAAAATCAGACTAACTGATGAATCTAAAAAAAATATATACAGTGGTACCTCGAGATAGGAGCTCCTCGGCATACGAGTTTTTTGAGATACAAGCTGCAACTCGAGTCAATTTCCTGTTTGAGATCCGAGCTGAATTCCAAGAAATGAGCTGGCGGCCATTCGGGAAGCCAACCCGTAATTCGTGAAGTTACCGCGTCGGGCGCTCAGATTTTTTTACAATTAAGTTTTTGTTATTTCATTTTTAGTACAGCAAGTGCAATTTTATTTAAATTTAGTGTTAAAGTGCAGTTTTAGTTTACAGTGCATCTCATCCTCCTCTGCCGCTCGCCTCCGTTAGCCGCACTCACCCGTCTCCAAGGTAAGACCACAGCACTAAATAAGAATTATATTTCTATTTAAGATATTTTTCTTTTATTAGTTATGTACATATGTGTGTGTTTCTGTATTAAAAACATGTACCTTTCCCTGAATTTAAAATACTTTGGGAATTTTTCTCGGGGCTGGAATGGATTAATTCAATTTCAGTTATTTTAAATGTGAATAATTCATTTGAGATACAAGCTGATTGAGTTATGAGCTCGGTCACGGAACGAATTAAACTCAAATCTCAAGGTACCGCTTTATATCAGAAAACAGTCTAAACTGATCCCGATGTGACAGATCAGGTAACGTCTACACGCCTGTGGACTCACTGAGTTGAGTGGTTAAATGTCAGTTTACTGTGTTAGCAGGCACGGCTCATTCAGGAAATTAATGCAAAAACATCAGGTTTGGGTTTTAATACCTTCTGATAATCTGTACTGATCAGCTGGCTTTTTACCGTAACTCCACGACCGTTTGTCCTGTCGTAAAAATTTGGTTCCTGATAGCTCAGAATTTGCACTTCACAGCCATGTAGGGGTATTATGGTATTTGATGCCAGAACCATTCCACTGTAAGCTGGAGGCCACCACCTAATGAAGCCAACAGGACCGCATCATCTGCAAAGAGCAAAGACAAGACTCTGAAGCCACCAAGGTGGAAGCCTTCTGCCACTCGGCGACACCTAGAAATTGGACAGGGACTGAATGGACACCCCATACTCCCACAGCATCTCCTACAGGATACACCGAGGGATGTGGTCGAATGTCTTCTACAAGTCCACAAAACACATGTAGACTAGATGGGCAAACTCCCACGTACACTCAAACATCCTTAAGAAGACAAAGAGCTGGTCCAGAGCCTTCAGGAACTCATGGTGAATCTCGTCCACCCCAGGGGCCCTGCCACCATGGAGCTGTTTAACCACCTCAGTGACCTCACCCCCACTGATGAGGGGTCCTCCCCCTCATCGCCAGACGCTGCTTCTACTATAGAAGGTGTGTCAGTGGGATTAAGGAGGTCCTCAAAGCAGTCCTTCCACCACCTGACTATAGCCTCAGTTGGAATCAGCATCACCCCACCTGCAATATAAATCGTGTGAGTAGAGCACCGCTTTCCCCTCCTGAGTACTCTGTTGTTTTGCCAGAATTGCTTCAAGGCCATCTTTTTACATGGCCTCATGGATCTCCTCCCACACCCAAGTTTTTTGTTCTGCTTGGCCTGCCAGTACCCATCAGCTGCCTCTGGAGTTCCACAGGCTAACCAAGCACAATAGGACTTCTTCTTCAGCTTGGTGGCTCCTTTCACCTCCGGTGACCACCATCTGGTTTGGGGAGTACCACCATGATGGGCACCAACCACCTTGCAGCCACAGCTCTGAACAGCAGCTTCAACAATGGAGGTGTAGATGGTCCATTTGGACTCTATGTCCTCAGCCTTCCTTGGAATGCTGTCGAAGTTCTGCCGGAGGTGGGAGTTGAACATCTCACAGACTGGGGCCTCTGCAAGGTGTTCCCCCTGCACCCTCACAATATGTGTAGGTGTCGTTTATGTCTGTCCTCCCCCACCATCTGATCCAACTCACAACCAGGTGCTGATCAGTTGACAGCCAATAACAAAACATCATTCAGGTTCAGATCAGGCAGGCAGGCAGGCTGTTCCTCCAATCACGCCCCTCCAGGTCTCACTGTCATTGCCCACATGAGCGTTGAAGTCTCCCAGCAGGACGATGGAATCACCGGATGGAGCACCCTCGAGCACCCCACCAAGTAAATCCAAGACGGGTGCATACTCTTAACTGTCATTTGGCACAAACAACAGTCAGGACCTGTTCCCTTGCCCGAAGGTGGAGGGAAGCAACCCTCTTGTCTACTGATGAAAATGCTAACCTACAGGCAGCAAGCTGAGGGAGTACAAGAATACCCACCCCAGCTCACAGCCTCTCACCAAGGCCAACTCCAGACTAGAGCAGAGCCAGTATCTCTCAACCTCATCCATCAGATTGGCAGATGGAGAAGTGTGATTCATCCCTCCAGAGAACACGTCTCCACTGCTCTAGAGTCCAGTGGCGGCGTGCTTTACACCACTGCATCCGATTCTTTGCATTGAGCTTGGTGATGTAAGGCTTGAATGCAGCTGCCATGGAAACACATTCCATGAAGCTCTCTGCACACTGTTGTTGAGCTGATCTGAAGGCCCATGAAGGTTGGAGGTCTGTAGTGATCGACTCTGCAGAAAGTTGGTGACCTCTGTGCACTCTGACCCTCAGCATCCACTGACCCCACTCTGTGATTTTACGTGTCCTACCACTTCATGGCTGAGCTGCTATCGTTCCCAATCGCTTCCACTTTGTTCTAATCCTACTAACAGCTGACCATGGAATATTTAGCAGTGAGGAAATTTCAGGACTGGACTGTTGCACAGGTATCATCCTATCACGGTACCACGCTGGAATTCACTGAGCTCCTGAGAGCGACCCATTCTTTCACTGATGTTTGCAGAAGCAGTCTGCACGCTGAGGTGCTGGTTTATACATCTGTGGCCATGGAAATGATTGGAACACTTGAATTCAATGATCTGGATGGGGAGGGAATACTTTTGGCAATAGAGTATCTTCCTGTTTTCTGGCTTCATGCTAACATCTGCAGTCTGGCTAAGTGGTCACATGAAAGTGGTAATCAACCCAGTATTTATCAATGGAGCAACAAATGCATTCACATGAAATAGGCAGACTTTGCAGCATCTGACCAATCACAATTTTTTCAAAGGAAGATAAAACTGTAATATTAGAAAACATGAAGAGGATAAATACAGTGTATGAGAGGAAAAGTGATGTATGGCTGCATTTAAAGCCAGATACTGACTGTGTAAGCTGACAGGCTTAATGCCCTTTGTTATGGCACAACTTAACTATAGATATGCATATGTGTCACAACTATTACAACACTGGGACCTGAGGGCAGAATTTTATTCCATTGCATGCAAATGTGAATGACATTAAAGAATCCTTGCAAATTTAGCACTATATTAATTTGCTGCTTAAGGTTTGCACAGCCTCACTTGTTTTGCTGCAGCCCTGGTTTTCTTAAACTGAAAACAAGAACAATTATGAGAAGACAGGACAAGCTGGCAGCAAATCCGAGGATTTGGTGCTCAAACAGTAAAATGGCTTCACTCTTATAGCCACGTCAGTGCTCCTGTGAACTGTGGTGTCAACGCAGCCCCGTACGCCTTTGAAGTCACACTTCAAGCATGGACGACTTGCTCCAAGTGGTGCAGCCTCTCTCTGTATGTAATCTCTGAGCCTCTGCAGTGATGCATCATTGAAATGCAGGTAAACACCAACACGGCCATGTGGCCGTTCAGTAATGGTGAGCATTAACTGACAGTCACTGCCTGTACAGAGAGCCCCACGGGCTCTCCCAGGAGTGCTGCCATATTCCAGGAACCACCACCTATTTCAGTAGGTGGTGGTTCTGTGCAGCATAAGTTACCATGGCAATGTATCACATTTTTTCTACTGAAAACACAGTGTTGAACCTGAGGCAGGGGTGGGCAAACTATGGCCTGTGGGCCACATCCAGTCCGTTGCTCTCTTTAATCTGGCCCGCCGAAGATTGGTATGCAATTGCCCAAATTAAATCCTATCAAAATTGTGACTGATGTCGAGGATTCTGAGAATTACTACAACAAACTAACACCAGACTTTGATGCAGTGGCAAAAACAACACTGTTCCCAGTAAAAGTAAACAAAAGTATTAACACCGTAATGGCTTTTTTATGTTAATATTTGAGAAGTATGCATCTGGTACTAGCCCGGCCCGTCTGTCCGATTTCAAAAAGTCAGTGTGGCCCCAGAGCCAAGAGGTTTATCCACCCCTGAACTGAGGGCACCCCATAGGAGAATTTATGCCCACATCCACAAACATCTGCTTCCAGGCAATCAGGCTGGATGTTCATGTCTTTGTGTCATCGTCAGGACCAGAAGATGAACTTTAGTGATAATATGCATGTACACAAATTTACAGGTTCCACATACTTTCTGCTTTAATGTTTGTGGCAGAGCTTCATGAATCTGGATGCTTCAGAGACCAAAACAGGAAGAATCAAAGATTTCATCTGTTATTTCACAGATGCCACAGTCACTGCTCACCATAACATGCATGCACGCACACGCCCGCATGCATGCACACGCACACACACACGCACGCACCAGTGGGTATCATTCACTGTGAAGAGCGACAGCAGGAACTAAAAAGGAGGAGGGGGTGATAAATGCTGAGTCTCCTTTGAGTCTCAACAGCTCTCCTCCCACACCTGTTGAGTCCATCAACACACACACACACACACACACACACACACACACACGGAGATAAAAAGGAACACTTTCAGCTTTTATCTGAGGGAGCAGAACAGCTGAAGGATGCAGGTGAGGATGAGGAGGAGGGGCTGTGGATATTTCAGGCATGCAGGAAGTTTACAGCTGCAGTTTCTCATGAATATTTTCTCAGCGAATCGATGAAATCACTGCTCCTTAAATCTTTGAGGTCACATTTTTTACAGTTCCTCATTGTTCAGTCGATAAATCTCCGTTTGACTTCACCAAACAAGGATAAACAGCACCTCACTGATCTTAATGGAGGTTAGTCAGGAGCTCCAAACATAAAACAGTCATAGATGAAGTGCTTCATTGCAGCTGCTGTTTGTGCTCATTAAATCAGCTTCCAGCAGCTTCGAGCTCACAGTTTATCGTTCTTGCCATTTCATTTCATGTCAGTATGATTTAGATTATTAGACTGCTTCTGGTTTTAAATGATTAGTGTTTATCCTTTTATATGATAAACAGCTGCAGCTGTAACAACTGAAATTTCCCTCTGGGATCAATAAAGATTTTCTGATTCTGATTGTGCAGCTTCCAGTCTGAAAACAGCAGCCGAAACAATCAGGAAGACGCTGCGTTCTCACCCTCAGGAGTCAGAGGCAGCCTCGTGTTCTGATGCATGTGTGAGCAGTGAGATGATCGTCCTGTTTACAGACAGAAAAATCCACAGCAGAAAGTTGGAGCAGTCACAAAGATCCGGAAGTTCATGAGACAGGAGTTTTGCTCCTGTGAGGAGCTTTGTGTTTTTAACCTGGTTTTCTCCACTTGATGAGCTGTAAATTTAGGCTGTGAACACCTGTTCAGGTTTGAGAGAAGAAGCAGTAACTCTTCACATCAGTAATCCTCTACAAGTTTAGCCACCAATCCTGGGAGAACGTCTGTGCAGTTAGTGCTGATCTAAAATAAATAATGAAGTTCTGCGTTCCATCCTGGAGCCCATCCCAGCTGTCAGTGGCTCAGAGGCTTCTGATTGGCTCTCAGCATCTTTACACTGATTTTACATTCAGGCTTTTATATTCAGGCTATTCAGGCTGTTTCTGGTTTCGTGTCTCTCAGAGAGTGATTATTACATCTCTGACGTGTCTCTGGTGTAACTGAGACACGTCAGAGATGTAATAATCACTCTCTGAACCCTTCAGAATAAGAGTCTGAGCACAGCTTTGCGTGTTTTGCATTCTGATTCTGGAGCGTTGAAGCAGAAGGATTTCAAAGCGACTGTAATCAGCAGCGTCACAGCCAGCGCTGTGGTGTATGTGCTGCTTTTCACACGGTTGGTGTGAAACCAGCTGACTCTGGTCATTAACAGATCGACTCCAGCCGGTACGGCGCACCACTTTGAGCGATGCACCACTCGGAGATGTTACCATTCGCTCTTATCCCGATTTATGGGCCATCTGCAGATGTTTATGAGTCAGGAAACAGATGAAGGGCTGAATATCCACGTTATCTAAACTCTTCTCTTCAGCACATAAACTGGATGACGCTGAAAAGATGAAGGGTGGTTCATCATCACTCGGCTTTCATCAGCTTTTATCAGGGCCTCTCTCTCCAGGGCCAATTAACCTGTCTGCATACCTGCCTGTCTTATCTGTCCTCCCCCCGCTATCTCGTCCTTGGTTTCTCGTTCTCACTGCGCGCTCGTGCAGCTTTCTGTCTCCAGCACTTCCTGTCTCTGAATCACTCATGTTACCTTCTCAGCTCCATTTTCTTATTTATTCAGCTGCACAGCGCCGTGGTGCACAAGATAAATACTTATGAAGCATTGCTCACTTCATTTTCTGCATTTTGCTGAATTTGAAGCAGCAGTTCATGCTGGAAACGTCTTCATTTATGGAAATAAATACAATCAGCAGTCAGAAAGATCCTGAACATAATGCAGCACAGAGGTTTTTGAACACGTTTATTTCTTACAGCCAATCAGAGGCAGAGTTATTTCAGAACGAAGGTTGATAAAGTAAAATCATCTATCAGTGAAGGGTAATTCCACGACCCAAGGGCACTAAAGCATCAGATATCAGACAGACGCATCGACTCTTTAAGCTGCTCTGACTCTGCGGGGATTTTCATGCAGGGACAGCATCAAAGAGAAATTTGGAATAATTATTTCAAATGAGCCTGATAGCCTCACATATGTTACCTGCTGTTTGTTTTTCTTTACATGAATAATTTCCACCATTAAATTCTGCAGATCAGTGAGAGATGAAGCTGAGCTGAAGTGTCCTCAGTGGTCAAAGGAAACCTACTCACACCTCTGAGGTGTATGGAGAGGAAATATGAGGAACGGGCACATGTGCTCAGTATGAGTTTGATCTCTTTATAAACTGCTGCTGGTCACAGCTGATGTTACAACAAGGCCCTGATTGTGGGGAAAAGGAATTAATCACGGCTGCCCAGGGTGCAGGAAACAACTTCATACGGGCTAAAACATGGCTGCCAGGGAGAGCCGTGCAGGTGTGTGACTGTGACGCCGGCTTTGAGCCTCTGAGCTGCTCAGTGACTGATGTTTGTGTTGGAATGTGGGCAGAGAGAGGATCGGCCTCATAATCCCCGACCCTCACACCTCCGGACACTGAGCTGCTCAGACAGAGGCTGTGTGTGTGTGTGTGTGTGTGTGTGTGCTTGCGTGCATGCTCATTACAGTGTTCACTCAGATGTGAGATCATCTCCTGCAGGTTTCAGAGATTAGGAGGAAGAAAAACAGGAGGAAAAGATCATTTTCTCCCACAACTTTTATTTTCTTGGGTGTTCAAAATGATAAATTTAGATTGTTTTCACGTTTCCAGTTCAACATCATCAGGATTCAGTCAGATTACTTTGAAATGTTGCCAGTTACAGCAGGAACAGGCAGCAATGACAGCAGCTTCATTTCTGTTTGGACAAATGGACTATGGATGGATGGATGGGTGGATGGATGGATGGATGGATGGATGGATGATAGATGGATGGATGGGTGGGTGGATGGATGGTTGGGTGGATGGGTGGATGGATGGTTGGGTGGATGGATGGATTCAAAATGCTGCAGC
>VUQJ01034453.1:0-13647 GCA_015108635.1 Andinoacara biseriatus
CTCAAAACATGCGGTTACCCCAACTGGGCTTTCATCAAATCAGCCAAGATGCAGAGGAAAGAAGGTCAGACACAAACTGGGGAGAATAAGAAAGACAAGAAGAACAACATCATCCCTGATGTGGCAGCTTGTCAGAGAAATTCAGAAGAATTTTCTCCAAGCATGACATCCCAGTTTACTTCAAACCAAGTCACACTCTGAGGCAAAATCTGGTTCATCCCAAGGACAAACCCCCCAAACACAAGATCAGCAATGTAGTGTATGCTGTCCAGTGCAGTGAAGAGTGCTCAGACCTCTACATTGGAGAAACCAAACAGCCTCTTCACAAACGAATGGCACAACATAGAAGAGCCACCTCGACAGGACAAGTCTCAGCTGTACATCTGCATCTGAAGGTCAAAGGTCACTCTTTTGAGGATGACATGGTTCACATTTTGGACAGGGAGGACAGATGGTTTGAAAGAGGAGTAAAAGAAGCCATCTATGTCCACTGTGAACAACTACCTTTGAATAGAGGAGGTGGATTACGCCACCAACTTTCACCTGCTTACAGTGCTGTTCTGAGCTTGCTGGTCACCCGGGCCTTTGTTATGGCGCTTCGGTCGTGCGGAAACTCCTTGCCATCTGCCGTCCCGTTTGCAAGATATTGGCCAAGGTATTCCCTGTGTATGTCAACATACCTCGAATAGCAGGATTCCCAGTCGAAATTTTCTTGTATTTTAGCAGTTTTGTAATTGAGCGTTGTGTGAAGTAGCAGCTAAACCTCGTCGTCGGTCCACACAAAACCTCGCACACTGAGCATTTTGTAAATAATGACTTTTTGCCGCGCATCGCAGTAACTCACTCTGCGCATCCCCGTGGTGCGTAAATAACCTTTGAAAAAAAAAAAACAGCGCCAACTTGTGGCCTGGCAATGGGAACTACATCGTTTTCTCCGTTTCATCGTTTTTGTGTAAACGCAGAGCGTTTCTGAAACGGCTCCGTGTAGACGGGAGGCCGAAACGCATCAAAAACGATGCCATTTCCAGTGGAAACGGCGTCGTGTAAACGGGGCCTGAAATGACCCACGCCCCCCTTCACACCTTGGCACATGTGTTTATGCACATGAACAATAGAGGGTCATAAACACCTCCAGGGGACTAAGCCCACAGGGGTTTAAATACCTGGGTCTCTCCACCATTATTAGAAGTAGAGGAGAGACTGGAAAGATACAGGAGAAGACATCCAGGCAAACTGGCTCGAACCTGCGCTGCCTGTACCGCAATGCGGCACATACATGTGGTCGCCAGCTTCACCATCAGGCGCCGTCCATTTGTTTTTAGTATAGTTATATTTTTCTGGGTACACTCCAAATAAAAAAAACAAAACTGTGGGTCCAGTATTATTTATTTGGACATAATTTTCTCATTTACATCCCTTACCTTTTTTCAAAACAGTGTTGTTTTCCTGCAGTACCACTTACAAAAAACCAGTGTCCCTCTGTATGCTCTATACATCAGGTATCTCTCTCTTATACATATTGAAATCTACTGGTGTTGCATATACATATATATAGAAATGTCTGTGGTCAATGCATATTTTAAGAAGAGAAAAGAATACCTATATTGTATTTTCAATTTCAGTTTTATTTATATCGCATATAAGGGTCTTTATATTGTATGGTAACGACCACACAATAATTACTGGAAGATGTAGAGGAGTTCTGTCACGGTCCCTGGGTCTAGGACTACTTCTGTATTGGACAAATGATGCTGAATATGGAGTGAGGCAGAAGGAGAAGAGGAAGACCACAGAGGAGGTTCATGGATGTAATGAAGTAGGTCACGCAGAGGCTTGGTGTAGCAGAGGACGATGCAGAGATCGCGTGAGATGGAGGCAGATGATCTGCTTTGACAATCCCTTTTACGGAGAATTGATTAGTCAGTAGGTGGTCATTTCATACCTGCTGATCTCCAACCTGGAACCAAACCTGCTCCGGAGTCGGTCTGCGGTATAAATTATCATGGTGAAGTAAGAGGTGAACCACCTTCATAGTAGTGAAAACTCAGAGTTAACCTTGAAGTTGCCTGGATAAGATGAAATAATGCTTTGTAGTACAGGCTCCTGGTCTACTACACTTTAGATCCTGATTCTTGCAGTAACTGTTTATCTTCAGCCTGTGAACAAATATCCTGCAGCTGGTACAAACTGCTGTTTTAAGCATGAGCGAAAGCAGGTTTTATATTATTTTTGTTAGGGATAATATACAGAAACCATCGTCTCATAGAGAGGTGATCTCAGCATCCAAACAGGGATTTAAACCAGCAACGTTAAGGTTTCCACTCTAACCTTTGTCCCATCCCAGTTACCCATCTAGTGTTCATATGGGGCGTTTCCATTCGGGACTGCTAGGCGCGGGTCGAGTCAACTCGTGGTGGTTTGACGACGTTTTCATTAGTAACAGTTACAAGTTTGCCGATACCTTCAGATACTTTTTTCGTACCCACTCACCCGAGGTTCTGAGCGATACGAAAGTGTGACACGGAAGAATAGCATGCCACTGATTGGCCAGAGAGTGTCTTCACTATCGCAGACATATGAGCGACTCCTTCATCAGAATCAACTGGTTTTTAAAATGTCATGTTGAACACGACATTTTAAAAACCCAACAGCGCAAAACTGGAGGCCGGCAAAGCCAGTTTGAATGCCCAGACAGACAGTTTTCAGCTGTAGTTTTGCAACAACAAAGCCATCTGAAACGCGCAAACAGCTTACATATTATGACCCTATACTGCCAGGTGATGGCTGCTGAAGCACCATTACCTGCTCCTAACCGTGAACAGCTGGTTACCACGGAGCCGGAGGCGCTGATCAGGGGAAATTTGAATTACCGTAATTATGCAACCATTTGTCCTACCGGAAAAATTCAAACGGGTTCTGAAAGCTGAGAAACTGCACGTCACAACCAACATAAGGGATTACTGTGGTTTTATGACGAAAATTACGGTCACGGCACCACTTTTGAAGTACACTGAGCCGGTTATGACATGTTCGGAGGTATAGGGTTATACTTAACAATGATAACCTTCATCCATTAAAACATTGTAGGGGAGACTTATGCACAATGATGCATGAAACTGTCATTAGCTGTTTGAGCCGCATACAAATTACATCATGAGACTACTGCCGCACTCCTATATCAACTCCACCCACACTGTGGTGGTCCTCAATTGTAATGGAAATGCAACACAACAGTGGCGAATAGCTGCGATTCGACGCGGAACTGTATGCGTCGAATGAGCAGTTTCATATGAAAACGGGGCAACAGATGCTCAGCCTATCAGAGTACTGTGAACCATGATTCAGGCTTATCCAGGTAACTTCAGGTTTAACTCTGGGTCTTCAGTTTTAAGTACTGGTGTACATTTCCATGGTAACTTAAGCTGCAGACCTGTACAGCTCTAGAGCAGATTTTGTTCAAGATTAGAGATTAACAGGTGTGAAATTTCAACTTACTGACCAATCAGTTCTTTGGACAACAGCATCACCATTCCTGGTAGATCCCTCAGACCTCTGTGTGTGTGGATAGTAGGAGGGGCAAAGGTTTTTTTTCTAACTTCATAATTTTTGCATATCAAAAACATTGACATCAATTGTTGAGTATTTCTTTCACAAGTTGTACACCCCTATCCCCCATCCAGGTGTCATCCCCACAAGCACCCACACATATATCAAACATTTACCAGACAGAATGCACCCCCGACCCCCCCAAAAAAAACAAAACAGCAAAAAACAAAACAAGAAAAAACCCTTACAATAATGCATAAGTGACTGCATTTCCGTGGAGGCGGAAGAACTTCAACTCATCCCTAACTTTACCAAAAATAGCTGTTAAAGGGTCAGACTGCAGTATTTTGGCATTGACGAGAGTGACTGGAAGACTGAAGACCAGAAACTGCACGGAGACGGACATGACCAAAACACGTCCTAAGGAAACAGGTGAATATTGGCATCTAGAACAATTTGGTGCAACATCACGGTACGATTTATAGTCTGTCACTGGAATAATGCAAACTGTGGATAACCTTAAATTGAGTCAAGCCATGTGTGATCCAAAGGGAATGTGTGAGTATGCACTGTATATTTTTTCCAGGTGTCTTCTGATATTGCTTCTCCAATTTCTCCCTACCGTGCTGCCTTGGCTTTACCCCATGTATGAGGTATGTTTACCGCCTAAACTTTATTAATATAGTAACATTTTAATACTGCACTTTTCCTCTCACTCGTGCTCTGCCAGTAGGCTTATCCATACCTGTGACTATAATGAAGGATTCACCTGGCACAGGTGTGACCGACTCAAAAGAAGTGAACAGTTTATGGACTTTGTGGTCACATTTATTTAGAATACTCAAAAGAAGGTTGAATGAAATCTTTATTTACACTTTGAGAACACACAACCAACACTAACAAACAACAGAACTAAACAATGATGTAACAGAACTTTATTCCATGTTCAACAAGCTCTGAGTTTAAAAACAAACTCCGAGTTTCCGGCTCCAGAACAGCTGTTAGTTCAATCAACTGTATGTTCACCCTGATATGTAGCAGTCACCAATGAAGCTCCGATACCACGGTTCACCGTGGCAACAGGTAAATAAATAAAAACAAAGCCTCCATTTTAATCCAGTGGATCGAGGAATATGCACGTGTCAGTGCTGACCATGATATTTATCTTAAAAACAGGAGGGAAGAAAATCATTTTTATCAGTTTGGTCCACTTTGGCATCAGAGACAGAATAAAAGTTTGATAGAAAATATAATTATGTACATTGTCTTCATTATCATTTACCTAACTTGAATTTTGATTACGCTGGAATCCTAATTTTACATTCGACATTGAGAACACATCAGTGACAGAAACTGAAGGTAAAAGTCTGGAGAAACAGATCAGAGTTTACTGATGGACCTGTGAGAGCAGGGAAAGACCCAAGGCCATAAACAATAGTTTACTACAGTGTATGGGCATTTCAGGGTTTTTTCAATAATTCTTCAGTAAACCTTTAATGTACCTAATGTACCTTCACTTTAAAATAGAGAATTTCATTATTTCTGCCACATCTGGATAAAAATGCTTAAAGAGGCGTGCACGTGATGTTCCCAGTGTAAGCGTTTAGAATTTGATCTAATCTCAGCCTTCACTGACAGATGACGACCTCCCGACAGCCAAATAGACATAATTTAAGGATTTACTGTTAATACTGAGGTTTAATTACCTAGAACGGCACATTAGGGCAGCTTTCCAAGTCTTTTATAAATGTTAAGTTTCATAAGAAAAGCCAAACATATTTCAAATGTCTCAGCTTTTATAGAGCTGCTACAGTATACACTGGTTAGAAAGATTTTAGAATAGAACAGAATAGAATAGAATGCCTTTATTGTCATTATACAGAATGTACAGTGAGATTGGAGAGTCAATTTTAGATGTTTCTGAATAATTTTGGAAGGATGGGACATTTTAAATAAAGAATAGAGATTGTGTTGGTACAAAAAAAAGCCCCTATGAATGGATCCAGACAGGATGAGCTGTTATAAAGACCAAATGGAATCCAGGTCTAAATCTGTGACGCTTTTCTGCTCTGGATCTGCCCTGCTGAGCCTGTTACCCCATTGGCTCTTTTTCTGGAACAGAAAATGTGGAGTTTCTCTCATCTCATGGTTAACAAACTCAAATTGTGTCAAAAGTGATTTGGCTTCTGCTCAGTGTGAGCTCTACCACCAACACACGGCCACGACTGGCAGCTGTCCCCCATTTCCTAAGCATAAACCTTTAAACGAGCATGAATCCTCGTGTGTTTCTTTAGGTGTGTGCTCTGACTGAATCTTTTCCCACAGGTGCTACAAAGATACGGCTTCTCATCTGTGTGAATTCTCACATGAGTTCTCAATGCAGACCTCTGCTTGAATCTTTTCCCACAGATTTTACAAGAAAGCGGCCTCTCTATGGTGTGAATTCTCACATGACGCTCCAAATCTGAATTCCAACTGAATCTTTTACCACATATGCTGCACGAATACGGCTTCTCACCAGTGTGAACTCTCATGTGTTTTATTACTCCTGATGAGTCAGCAAATCTTTTTCCACAGGTGCTGCAAAAGTACGGCTTCTCGCCCGTGTGAATTCTCAGATGTCTATTCAGGTTGAATCTATTATGCAAAATTTTCCCACAGGTGTCACATTGTAGAGAGTTTTTCTTTGTGTCACTTTCACTCTGACTCTCTGACACAGGAGCGTTGTCTACTCTCTGACTGTGACTTTTCTTTCTCTTCCTCTTCCTCAGCTCTGCATTTCTAGTTGATCCCGAGTCCACATGCTGGCTTTCTTCCTGATCTTGGCTCTCTGCTTCAGGAGAGCTGTGAGAAAGGAGCTGCTCACTGTTTGGTTTGGCTTCACTGTGGTCACTTTCCTCATAAGAAGGAGCTACCAAGAAGGCATCAGCCTCCTGCTTCAGTTCAAGCTGCTCTCCCTCCTGACTGCTGCAGAGTTCCTCCTGTTCCTCTTTAATCTGTGGAGGCTCTGGGTCCTCCTGGTCCAGACTGAACTCCTGACTACAGACCTGCTTCTCTATGAGAACCTCTTCCTTACGTATATGTTTCAGTTGGAGGCCTGAAGAGACAAATGGAGGAAAAAAACCAAAAGGATAGAAAACAAACATTTGAGCCATTCACAGGTCTCTACATAGTGAGCATGTGGCTCACATATACCAGTGAAATTTAATGCACATAACTGTTCAGTTCTGACACTCTTATTAGCAAAGTTCAGCTTCATATGTGGATGTCTGTGATGCTGTACATGTATGAAATGTAAAGACAGTGTGTTTTCTACATTTTTATGCAAATATCTGCACTTTCTACTTCTTACATTTTCAAAACAAGCTCGTTACTTTAGGTTTAACGCGTCTGAGAAACGTTTGCATTTCCGGTCATTTCGGGAGCCGGCTCCTGATTGTGAGCGGCTTTTTCTTGGGAGCTGCAACAACAGGGTGAGAGGGAGGGGGGGACTAGACACCCCACATGGTAGAGCAGGGGTATTCAACTCCAGGCTTCGAGAGCCGGTGTCCTGCAGGTTTTAGATGCATCCCTGATCCAACACACCTAAATCAAATGGCTGAATTACCTCCTCAGTATGCAGTCAGGTTCTCCAGAGTCCTGCTAATGACTTCTATTTTTGACTCAGGTGCGTTGAAGCAGAGACACATCTAAAACCTGCAGGACACCGGCCCTCGAAGCCTGAAGTTAAATACCCCTGCGGCAGAGGGAGAGGCTCCTGCAAAGCTCGTTTAGAGACCGGAAAGAGCTAGCGGAAGTTGCGCTTTAGGGGCTACATGCCGGCAAAAAGTGTGTCTGCTAGCTAAAGGAACAGCTGCTGTGTTTCCAGGGAGAGCAAAGAATGAGCGATAACTTCACTCAGATGGAGAAAGATGTAAGAAGGAGGTAGACACGTCCTCCAAAAAGCTACTTTTACTTTCTTACCTTGAGTAGATTTCAGAGCCTGTACTTCTTTACTTTTACTCGAGTAGAGAAGTTGAAGCAGTACTTTGACTTTTACCAGAGTAATTTTTAACACAAGTACTTGTACTACTACTTAAGTACAGAATGTCAGTACTTTTGCCATCTCTGACAACGACTGCATCCAGTGCTGTTGGGCAGCAGGGTGCTGGTGGAAACTATGCTATTTTTGACCAAAAACAGAGGAAGAGGAGAGTGGAAGGCATGTTAGGAAGCACAGAGAGAGAAGAAAAGGCAGGAACGTGGAGGTGACTGGTAAAGAGAGTGCGCTGGCTAATATGATGGAGAAGGAAGGCAGATGTGTACTGTGTGTGGAGGAGACCAGGTGGAAGTGAAGCAAGGTCCGAAGAACTGAAGGTGGATTCTAGCGTAGGTAAGAATAGAAATGGAGTAGGGGTAATCTTGAAGGAAAAGTGTGTGAATAGTGTTGTGAAGGTGAAGACAGCGTCAGACAGGATCACGAGTTCGAACCTGGAAGCTGGAAGGTGTGATGCTGAATGTTGTTAGTGTATATGCTCCACAGGCTGGACGTCAGTTTGAAGAGAATGAGGAATTCTGGAGTAAACTGGAAGAAGTGGTAGAGTATTCCCAGGGGGAAAGAGTGGTGATTGGAGCAGACTTCAGTGGGTATGTAGGTGAAGGGAGCAGTGAAGAGGTGGTGTTGGGTAGGTGTGGTGTTAAGGAGAGAAAGGCAGAAGCACAGAAGGTGGTGGATTTTGCAAAACGACTCGTGGACAAAAGGGAGGAACACAGAGTGAGGTATAGGAAAGGAAGAAGGTGCACACAGTTGGATGCCATTATGTGCAGAGAGAGACAGGAGACTACAGGGTGGTGTCAGGCGAAAATGGAGCTAGGCAGCTTCGGATGGTAGTCTGTCTCTTCAAGAAGAGGAAGGGAATGAGGGTTGAGCCAAGGATTAAACGATGGATGCTGCAGAATGAGGAATGTTGGACAGAGTTCGAGGAGGCGTTGAGACAGGCTCTGAGTGGTAGGGAAGAGTTAGCAGATGATTGGTAACGTACAGCTGCAGTTCTCAGAGAAACTGCCAAGAAGATGTTTGGTCTGTCCTCTGGAAAAGAAGAGGAAAGAAGACATGGAGAATTTTGAGGAATGAGGAAGTACAGGAAATGAAGGAAAAATGTGATAATCAGGGGATGAAGTAGGTATAGAGTACTAGCAGTAAGGGAGACGAAGAATGTAGGAGGCTAGGCTTACTGCAAAGAGAGAGGTGGCAAAGAAAAAGGAAAAGGCCGATAGTGAGTCGTATGTGCGGCTGGGCACTAAGGAAGGAGAAAAGGACTTGGATTGGTTGGCTAGGCAGAGAGATCAAACTGGAAAGGATGTGCAGAAGAAGAGGAGGATAGAGATAGACATGTACTAATAAGTGAGGAGAGTGTTGTGAAGATGGAAGGAGTATTTTGAGGAGCTGATAAATGTAGAAAATAAGAGTGGGGGAAAGATGGAAGATAGTCAGTGATGAAGTGCAGATGATTAGTAAGGAGGAAGTGAGGGCAGCGATGAAGAGGAAAGGCGGTTAGTCCAGATGACATTGCTGTGGAGGTATGGAGAGATCTAGGTGAGAGCTGAGGACTTTTTAACCAGATTGTTTGAAGCAATCTTGGACAGCGAGAGGATGCCGGAGGAATGGAGAAGAAGTGTAATGCTACTGATTTCCAAGAACAAGGATGATGTGCAGAGCAGTGACTACAGAAGGATAAGAAAAAAATGATGAGCCACACTACAAAGCTATGGGAAAGAGTTGTTGAAGCTAGGTTAATAAGAGTGTGGCTTCGTGCAGAGAAAGAGTAGTGCTGATGTGATGTGAAAATGTGATTATGTGCATTCATGCTGCCTTCAATTCTTCCTGTGCCTCTAAAAATAAATCTAACTTTGAGTGCTGATTAAATATTCCTATTTATTTAGAGCACCACAGGTTTACATACCTGTTCTGTCTAACTTTATCTCAGGTTTCCAGATGGTCTCTTCATCAGTCCAGATGCCTTCAGCCTCCTGCTTCACTCCAAGCTGCTCTCCCTCCTGACTGCTGCAGAGTTCCTCCTCTTCCTCTTTAATCTGTGGAGGCTCTGGGTCCTGCTGATCCAAACTGGAGTTCATCTCCTGGTTACAGACCTGCTGCCCATCCAGACCCTCCTCTTCCTCATGGATGTGTTGTTTATTTGGTTAATCATGTGTTACAAAAGAAACATAAGTTTACATACCAGAAGAATCTTTTTCACAAAGACATTTTGAACAAGATGTTCAAAACATATGGTGCAATATGTTTGTAACAGCTTGGTTACAGTTCTTAGAAACACAAATTTGCCTTTGTGTTGTGCATCACTTTAGTCTTTATTAAACATGAAGACGGTCACAAAGGGTCACTGCTGATGTGTTAACCAATAATAAAAAAAAGTAGAATTAGTTGATGCAACATGAAAAAACAAACAAAAAACAAAGTGATCACAGATGTGTTTCTCTCAACAAAAGGAAAAAAGGAAAAAAAAAGCTTTTTAAACAAACTTGTGTCTTTGGGGGTGCAGACCGCAGAACCGTACATAGTGATGTAGATGCGCAAATTATTTTCAACCGCTTCTCTCCATGTGGATGGAGTGACTGCGGTTCAACAGCACAGAGTTAAAAACATTTCCGTACCTGTGATGTGTGAGTCTGTGTCGGGTTTCCGGCTGATATCCAGCAGTCTGCGCTGACGGCTGATCTCCTCCTCATAGTGGACGATGGTTTTTTGAACCTCTGAGAAGATTTCTTCACAAGCAGCAGCTAGTCTCTCCTTGATGAACTCTCTCAGATGCTGAACTGAACACATCGCTGCTGCAGCTGAGGCCGGATCGAGCCAAACAGCGACAGAAGCGACACCGACGTTAGTTTTGGTGTCGGATCGACGCTAATGTGACAGGATCAATACTTTAGTTTGTGTCTCTCCGCTAATTTTTGTCCGCTGCTCCAGCTTCATCACACAGCAGCCATGTCTGCGCTCCTCTCGAGCTACACTTTGCTCCGCCCCCTCTATCTCTGCTCTGCGGTGGTTTGTTGTCGTGTGGTCACGTGACTCAGACAAACTTTTTTTTTCTCCCAATTTTATTTATTGAAGGTGGATCGTTTACAGAACAATAACAGCATAACATTATCACATGTCAATATAGATAGTTGCTTTGGGTAAAGGAAAGAAAAGAAAATGCTGGGGGGGGGGGGGTTAGGGGTCATAATTTATTTCTCAATAGTTTTAAGTGTCTTTTGTTTACGCATTTTTTTACACACAAATTGGGTATTTATCAGTGCTGTGGTTCAGCGCCCAGTGATGGACTTTTCTGGACCAGTGCAGGTCCGTGGTCGCTGCAGCAGAGACATTATCAGAGAGACGCAGCACTGAAATCATTCAGAGCTGACCTTGTTTGTGGGCAAAGTCAGCAAACCTGTAGGTGATTTTAGCAGATTTGACTGGATAACCTGTATATGCAGTTTCTGCTATCTCACTGAAATTCAATTTAGATAAAGAATAAAAATAACTGCCTAAATAAGCGCCCAGGTGTGTTTCAGTGTGGGTGCTGAGCAACAGGCCTTGCTTCTAGAGCAGGGGTCTCAAACCTGCAGCTCCTTTGCCCATCTCCACTGGCTCCATGTGGCTCTGACAAAAACTAGATCAATATAAAAACTCTCCTGTTAATTTCTCTGAAGCTCAGCAGCCAGCATGGATGTGAACACATAAATGTGTCATAAGCCTTCCTCTCAGCCTCTCTAACTACCACATTGAGACACCTCTCGCATCTCTCTCCTCTCCCTGGATCTTTCCTTTTCTCTCTATTCCAGTCTTTTACTGTGCAATGGCTGTTCTCTCTGTCTCTCTCACACACAAACCTATTCTCTGCATCACTACTAGAATAAAATGAAAGAGTAACAAGATACCATACCATCGTTTCACAGTGTTGAAGCTTCTGCTTTAGATGGTCACAAAATTATGGCTCATAATTTTGAATCACCTTGATATTGTTCATTTTTCCAGTACTACTGCTACTCTACATTGCACTGTGTTTATGGTGGTTATGGTGGTTATGGTCAGGCTCAGGCTGCTGCTCAGCCACAGACCAAGGTACTTATAAGAGTCTACAGTCTCTACAGTGCAGTACAGTCTCTGCCTTTATTTCTAACATGACAGTTGCACATTTGAGCTCTGAAACTTTAAACTTGATCATTTCAAACATTGAAAACATTCATACATTTTCTGCATCACCAGTACATGTAAATTCCACCTCAAACAGCTGCATTACCTGATGGCATCTGAGAGTGCCACCAGGGGGCGCCTCAGCTGCCAAAAACTTTGCATATTCTTCTATTTTATTGAACCTGATCCACACGTCACTGCGGCACCAGCCATGGCACAATGTGAGCTCGTTGTCTCTCTGAACGTTTGTGTGTAAATGATCAACACTTATTAAAGTTTTGATAAATGCTTTTGTAAAACAGTTTTATGTGTGTTTTTGTATCATCACATTAGTGACCTTGCTCTTGTGTTTCTTTGCTCCTCAAGACCTCCCACAACAACATGACTGTGAGGAAGAGGAGGGTCTGGATCAACAGCAGGTCTGTAACATGGAGAGGAGCTCCAGTCTGGACCAGCAGGACCCAGAGCCTCCACAGATTAAAGAGGAAGAGGAGGAACTCTGCAGCAGTCAGGAGGGAGAGCAGCTTGGAGTGAAGCAGGAGGCTGAAAGCATTATTGTGTGGACCGGGGAAGAGCGGCTCAGACTGCTGAAGACCATCTGGAAACCTGAAATAAAGTTGCGCAGAATAGGTAAAATTATGATAAAGTTGCATTTATTTTTAGAGGCATAGGAAGAATTGCGGTCCCAACTGCAATAAGCATCATGAATGCATCTTTTTTTTTTTTTTTGCCCTGATTGTGTTTTCATTTACATAAACATATTTCCACCATTAACTGATGCAAAAAGGTGAAAATTGGTGCATAAAAATGCAGCAGAATGAAAGAAGCGTCTGAGTTTCAAATTTTCACCTATACAGAGAAACAAAGCCAACAACACAAGTTTTTTGTTCTGTCATTAAGTTTAAGAATTGCACTTTTTTGATAGACAGACCCCGTTTTCCCCCTAAATCAGCTAAGATCACAATTTCTTTTTTAACGGAGTACCCGAGGAAACTCACGCAGCACGGTGGCGCGGTGGTTAGCACTATGGTTAGCACTATGGTTAGCGCTATGGTTAGCACTGCTGCCTCACAGTTACAATAACATCTGAAAGGCCTGGGTTTGATTCCACCTTGGCCTGAGCCTCTCTGTGGAGTTTACATGTTCTCCACGTGTCTGCGTGGGTTTCCTCCCACATGTTCAAAGACATGGGGTTAATGTCCAAAATAAATAAAATATAATGGTGTTATCATTATTGTCTAGTGTGCTGTTTACATTTTTATTTTTCAAATAAATTAAACAATCAGGGCTTCCTGAAATACCTGAAATCTTAATAACTATAACAGCACTTTGCCCAATCTGTTGGTTTAATAACAATTAAAAAAAAACATTTCAAAAAGTGAATAAACATGTTTGTTGTTAAGCATATACGTCTAGTCATTCAAAATTTTAGCAGCAAAAGCATTTTTTAATTGAAAGTGTTTAATTTGTTTAGATTAATTGTGATTAATTAATTACAGACCCTGTAATTAAAAATTTTAATCGAGTCCCGGTCCTAATATATATATTTATATCTATCCCCTCATTGTTTTAGATGAAGCATGGTGGAGGGAATGTTCCTCCACGCTACCTGCCGGTGCTCTAAATTTCAGAGGTTCTTCAGAGGCAAATTCCAATCTAGAGACAAATCATGCTAAGCAGCTTACAGAAATCCTTTTGGCAGTTGCTAAGAAATGTATTCCGACAAAGTGGGAATCAGAGACCCCCCTTCCAATTAAAATGTGATTTTGTGAAATTAATAACTGTGACCCTATTGAATAGAATAGAATAGAATGCCTTTATTGTCACTATACAGGATGTACAATGAAATTGGAGGGCCACTCTTGTTCAGTGCCATGCAATAGAAAGTCAAACTTTCTAAATAAAAAATTTAATAATCTAATATA
>VUQJ01034454.1:0-16487 GCA_015108635.1 Andinoacara biseriatus
GTCGCTAATCTGTCACTGAGCTGACACAAAGATAGACAATCACTCGTGCTCACATTCACATCTACAGTCAATTTAGAATCACCAGTTAACTGTTGTTTCTGTCGTTTTTCCTCCTTTCTGGTTGCCTGCCCTGCCGTCCTGTGTGTGTGTGTGTGTGTGTGTGTGTGTGTGTGTGTGTGTGTGTGTGTGTGTGTGTACAGTCTTCTGCTTTTTGGGTTTCTGTTTAGTTTTGACTAGCTCACTGAACTTTGTGCGTTACTCTTGTTTTCCCTTATTTTTTTTTATCAGCTATTAAAGGTGTTGCTGTTTAGTCTGTAAACATCTGCAACATGGTCCTCTCACTAATGGATCCCTACCAGTAACTACTGCTTTTCCTGATGCCTGTGGCTTTTGTTCAAAGCATATCTTGGATTTTGGACTGTTATTGAATTCGGCCTCTTGGCAGCCCTGTGTTTGCTTCATGGGCTGCTTACCTGTGTATGACTCCAACTTCATTAAAACTTTATGGCTCCAGAGTACTGCCTGATCGCTGCTTCTGAGTCTATTCTTAGTGCAGCTATTACATTAGCTATGTTGACAAATTCACACGGTCTTTTTTTTTCCCCTGTAAATTGATTTAAATACATGCATTTCACAAATGTTGATAAAGGTGAAAAATGAAATGAGTCCTTTGCTGCAGCACGAGTTCGCTCTTACAGACTAATGATATTCAATTAGTCAAAACAGAGATGTCATGCATGGATGTCAAGATTTAATCAAAATGTTGCAGCTGTAGTGCCATTAGGGTTGAGAAGCAGTCCATTAGCGGGGTGAATCACTGCAGTGTCCCGGTCACAGTCTCTCTTCCCTGTGAAAAATGACCGACGTGATACGGCAGGAAGGCTGACAGCTGTGTAAAGCAGCACACACTTACACCTGTCCAGTCACATTACGAGTCTGATTATTCTCCTAAAATAAACAGCAGCGCTCGCTGTAAAAAGCACTCTGCATCCGCCACGCATTTGTAATCCAGCCATTGTCCTTACAGATGTTTCCCTTACCTTGCATTTCTAACTTTCACTCTCTTAGCAAAGTGACACACCTGGAGAAACATGTGTGGCGCAGAACAATAGAAACGTCTTCTTATTATTTCGCATACCATGAAATCGGTTTGAATTATTACAGAATCTTTGCAGCTGCACAGTGAATCCAGCGAAGAAAAGATCATTTATTGGTGTTTTGATATTACAGACAAAAATCAATACCTGTTGTCTGTCTAGTTCTACTGCACGTTTGCACGTTTGGTTACTAGTTTTTCTTTTGGTCTTTTTCCTACTTCTCCAATGTTCAGTTGCCTTTTCTCCCCAAATCTGAGTTTCTCCTCGTGTGCTCTTTCGCTGCTTTGTTCTTTTGTTCTTCGCTTTACAGTGCCAAGGCTAGGGAATCTTTCCTATCTCCTGACTCTCTCTCTCTCTGTATGTGTGTGTGTGTGTGTGTGTGTGTGTGTGTGTGTGTGTGTGGTGGTGGTGGTTTTGGGGGGGAGTGCAGGTAAAGGTCAAAGCTGACAGCCTTTTAGCAATGCTGCCAACAGTTCACAGAGGAAAACACATAGACGGGTGGATGGAGGAAGAAATGTGTGCAGAAACAGACATAGAGAATGAGAGAGATGGATGGCTGATGTGTGGAGGGAGGGAGAGAAGGGATAAGGGGGTGGCTAAATAGCTGTCCAGATGGATGATGAATGGATGGGTGGAAGATGAAAATAAAGTGCAGACAGACAAAGGGATGGACGGATGGACAATAAGCGAGGGTTAATTAAAATTGAGTTATGAATTATCATTCATAAAGGTGTTAAAACAATGGAAAGTATTGAGGGGTACTACAGACGCACCCTGAATGCTGACCCAACAGTTGCTAGTCACGCTTCCCAGCCGACGTGCAGCTTTCGGCTTGGACACTTCCATTGCTGTTTGGTGTCTGGGTCGCAGCTGGAGACCCGGATCTCATCAGCAGTGGTTATTTTTGACACGAAGGTCAGTTTCACACACAACCTGATGTTTGCTCTCAGTTTGAGGTCCCCGTTAAAGTGATCAAAACAGGATTTCTGGGAAGCAATCTAAACAGTGTTTCACAATGAGACGAAGTGCACGGTGGCCAAATTAAAATCAAGTAAAGTTTTTGGGGGCAAAAATTTTACTCATGGCTTCCACAGCTGACTTTCTACACTTAGAAGAAGCTGTCCGTGGGCTCTGCATAGGATCAATGCACAACTATGTTTAAGCC
Source organism: Andinoacara biseriatus (assembly GCA_015108635.1). Lineage (NCBI taxonomy): Eukaryota > Metazoa > Chordata > Actinopteri > Cichliformes > Cichlidae > Andinoacara > Andinoacara biseriatus. The sequence goes on from VUQJ01034454.1 coordinate 2,263, forward strand.
ACAATGCTGTAAAAAAAAAAAAGCCTTTGGTCCAAATTTGTTAATGGACAAAATTCAAGTCAAATCAGCTGTGTTTTATTCATTGCATTGCTTATTATTAGTAAGCTTCTATGGTACAGTGTGCACACTATATATTTATTCACATAGGTGGTGAATTTTACAAGGTACTGTTTTATCAAACAAAATTTTTGTACAAAACAGAAATGATGCAGCAATTGAAGCATCTGTCCACAAATTACTGAATCCCTCCAGTGAAGATGACTATTCTTTCAAAAACTGTTTGTACTCAATTCGAGTACAGTCTGTGGGTATCCGTAGAGGATGTCATGCAGCCACATTAGTCTATGTGAACCCATTTATCCGTTAAAAATACCAAGTTTAAGTATCTGATATGAGATGCAGTATTGGTGTTTTACTCTCATTTTGAAATCCATGTAATATAGTGACACATAAATAAGTAACATAATGCAATACAAGCACAAGGCTCCAAAACCCTCAGCATCTGCAGCTAACCGTACGTTTTAAAGCAGCAGCAATGCACATTTGCAGGTTGCTACAACCAAAACCCCTCCCTCCTTTTTGATGCCTCCATTTAAGTTCTCCATTAAGTTTAGGTTCAGTATCAAGGATTTAATAGCAGGGACAAGGGTGAGCCACACATCCAAGGAATGGCTCCCCAGAGAGGTGCAAAAAGCAGGAGAACAGAGAACAAGATAACACTTATAAAATCAAGAAAGATGAACAAGAGGGCAAAATAAGGATGTATGAATGGAAAGGCGGGCAACAAGGAAATATGAGGAGAGGAGTGATGCAGAAAGAAGGAAAAGGTTGCACATGGAGAAGAAAAAAAGAGATATCAAAGGCCAATGAGCTTGAGAGAGGGGGGAGGAAAGGGAAAGAGAAGAATAAAGATCACGCTCAAAAAATGACATATATCATTGGTCTTGCTCGCCCAGGTTTGTTTCTCTTCTACACATGTGAGTTAAGGATGAATGCACCTGCAAGAAGGGGGAGACAGATGAGAGACCCTGACTGAAGTGACACTGCATCCCTCCTCTGATCATCCAAAAGACTCAGGAGGCTCTTGGCACACACACACACACACACACACACACACACACACACACACACACACACACACACACACACACACACCAACTACGATGGCGGTATAGAGGCAGACTGAGAAAGCAAAGAAAAAATGAGATATCGGTCCACGGGGAATAATGAAGATAGAAACAAGTGACAAGAACATCGTCAACCTGAAACATTCAGTTCAATGGCGTCGAATGATTGCTCGATTTCAAAGTAAAACAAAGCTATCTTCATGCAGGACAGAAGAGGGTTTCACATAAAGTAGAAGTCAGGCTTTCAGTCAGTAGTCCCACACAGCAGGAATGGATGGAGGAATCCACCAAAAATGCACCAAATTATTTCACCATCTTCACTCAGAATCTGAAAATTGCATATCCCAAAACAGCAATGGAGCAAGAAACGAGCAGCATCACAACACCTGAAAACGCTGCTTTATGTTCACTGTAGGTCCCTTTGCAGCAGATTCTTGAACGGATGCGCAGAAATCTAACTGGAGTATCGCAGAACTGATAACTCAGCATGTTCGGACTATTCTGGAGTATCCAGATAAGATCGTAAAGAACATGTGCACATATTTTTTTCAGGTTTCCTGAGATATAATCATGTTAACACCTTAACATGATTAAAATAAACTTCTTTCCCAGCTCATTCTTTTATCCCTCCACCTGGGGCTAAATTCCCACTGGTAGCATGTTAGAAGAAGGACTCCTAGATTAGATTAGATCCTGCATTCTTCAATAATCTGGGAATCATGCTCAGGTAGGGTTCCAAAATTCAATTCAGTTCAATTCAATTTATTTATATAGCACCAAATCACAGCAACAGTTGCCTCAAGGTGCCTTATATTGTAAGGTAAAGACCCTATGATAATATTTCACTGCAATCAAAAATCCATGTTCATCAGAGCAAAAAGAATTAATGAATCTTCCGAATCACGTCAAGTAAGGAAAGGAACTTTTCTCATTACTTGTTTGAAAGTGAGATCTTTGTTTCCAATATTCCGAGGCATAACTAGCACTGATGATGACTAGGGAATGTGTGCAGCGTTATTATTTTTGTTTTTTATCCAAAGGTGTGGACACTTTTTCAGAGTGCCATAAAAGTAACAATATGAATAAATAAATAATTAGCAGCAGCAGATAAAAACTACTGAACACCAGACAGAGTCTGCATGAAGTACAAAGGGACAAAATAATGCTGAGTGTACTAAACCTTGATGTTGGTATTCCCACATCTCAAAGATGTTAACGGTGATTTTTAATGGTTTGGTGTTGGAGGGCACAGACAGAAAACTGGAAGAACAGAGGGAATGAAAAAAGTGTGTATTTTGTCGTTTAATTGGCAGGGCTTTTTTTTTTTTTTTTGCATAAATTTAACAAAGTGACACATTAATGAAGCTTATCTGTAATTTCAGTGAGGAAGATCTCTTCTGTCTCTGTTCCTCCTGATCTTGTGGGCTGTTGCTGCTCCTCAGTTTTCTTCATCATTTGCATTTTTCTTAAACTGTGAATGCCTTTTTCCTAATTTCTCCACAAGTGCTCTTGTCCAATGATGCTTCTCCGTGCGTTCTCTAAGCCAATCTGCCTCTTGTTCCTTTAACTTAAAATGATTGTGTCACTTCCTTTTTTCACCTCACTTGTGGTGTTCAGAACATCTCAACTGAAGTCTCCTATAGAAATCTGCTTCCACTCTTCTAACACCAGCAGGATCTAATCCCCTCGAGGGCCTGTCACCACCAGTGTTGGGTGCAACGCATTTCAAAGTAACGCCTTATTGTAATCACATTGCTTTTTTTCATTAGCACAGTCATGTAACGTGCTATAGTACTGTAATAATACATTACATTATTCAGTAATCACATTACAGTGACAATTATGTTGTTACTTGCATTACAAAAGTTCTTAAATTATCTACACAACAGGTAGATTACTTACTTGGGTCCTCCAGTTCCATGAGGAACATCCAGGACAGAAACAACTGCGCTATACTGCTAACTCATCGGCTCTTTGCAAACACCTGCAGTCTCAGGTTTATATAGATAACTGATAAATTTGTGACAGTGCATTTCAGGTCATGAGCAGTAATGTGAAAGACATTACATGACAAAATGTGCCATTACTACTTAACATGTCTTTAATAGTCCTTTACAATTTGTATTGTCTTTCAAACTTTGGGAACCAAAGTCAACCTCATACTGAGCCAACAGTGGCTTACCTGAAACACCAACTGATCCACACATGGATTAATGGTAGCTATTTCAGCTATACTATGCTAACTGGGCAATTGTTGTAAAGTACAAAGTGAAACTTTGTGTAACAGCATCCTATTAGTGTCTTTAAATAGTCTTCAAAGACAGACCAAGTTCATGAGCTGGAGAGATATGTGAAGAGCAGCAGGTAGCGTAGCAGATAACAACGGCTTCTATAAGCCCCCAGATCTTAAGAGAACAACTGTTTTCAACATGATCAGCAGAAAATATCCACTGCTCTTAAAAAAAAAAAAAAATTAAAAGAACACGTTTTAATTAGAGTATAGAATCAAGTCAATTAATGTTCTGGGATATTGATCTGGTCTGTAAGCAGCAGAGGAGGTTGTTAATCAGTTTCAGCTGCTTTGGTGTTAATGAAATTAACAACAGGTGCACTGCAGGGGCAATAATGAGACAAGCTCCAAAACAGGAATGGTTTTACAGGTGGACACTGACTTTTTCCTTCTCATTTTTTCTGACTGTCTTTTCACTGGTTTTGCATTTGGCTAGGGTCAGTGTCACTACTGGTATCACAAGGCCATACCAGCACCCTACAGAGGCTGCACAGGTAATCAAACCCCTCTGGGATCCCACATTAATACAAGCCATTGCCGGAAGGTTTGCTGTGTCTCCCAGCACAATCTCAAGAGCATGGAGGAGATTCCAGGAGACAGGCAGTAACTCTAAGAGAGCTGGACAGGGCTGCAGAAAGTCCTTAACACATCAGCAGGACCGGTATCTGCTCCTTTGTCCAAGGAGGAACAGGATGAGCACCGCAGAGCTACAAAATGACCTCCAGCAGGTCACTGATGTGAAAGCTTCTCATCAGACAATCAGAAACAGACTTCATGAGGGTGGCCTGAGGGCTCAACGTCCTCTTGTGGGCCCTGTGCTCAGTGCCCAGCACCATAATTTACCATAGAATACAAGAGTTAGCAGGTCCACCACTGGCACCTTGTGCTTTTCACAGATGAGAGCAGATTCACCCTGAGAACAAGTGACAGACTTGAAAGGGTCTGGAGAAGCTGTGGAGAACGTTATGCTGAATGGGACATCGTCCAACATGATTTATTCATAGGTGCAAAACCTGCATGTGCTGACAAGTAAGAGAGAATTACCTGCCTTTGCACTTAATGAATACATTTAGGCTCATTTAGACGAAAACGCTTTCAGTGGAAACAGTGTTGTTCACCGCACATTAGGTGACCATTCAGACAGCTGTCCCACCCCCCACAAAAGGACAACAACTTCAAAACCCCAGCCCAAATATCGGTCTCTTGCCCAGGTGCGATTTTTACACAGTACATGGTCCTCTTTGGAGGTATCACTGACAGGAAGTGTTTACACTCTCATAAAAACAGCTCTCTCCTTTGTACTTTCCCAAACTGTAGGACGATGTTTAAAAAGAGGGATTTTTTTTTGCTTTTTCTCATTTTATCGCTTGTTGTTCAGCTGTCACACATCATTTGCATTACAGGGAAACTTTTGTCACCTCTTAATCATCCAGTGTGAAATAAGAGACTTCCTGCAGAAACCCTCATCTCTGCATGTCTGTAAAACTTTGTTAGATAATTAATCAAAGAAGATTTGTCTGACTTTTAGATTTCTGTTCAAATCCTGTATTTACTGTTTATTAACCAAATTGGTGCCAACACATAGTGAATTTAAGTGTGATCTAAAAATATGCAGAAGTCGTTTAGCTTGTTTAGGTCTGCTCAGTCATGAAAACAGGTTTCAGGTTTATGCTATTTTGCAGTGCAGAGCTGTGTTCATGAAAACTCTAATCTCCACATCTGCTTTTTGGATCTATGAGGAAGATTGTGTGCAATAATATTTAGTCTTTATTTGCTTTTCTTTGAAATTGTATCTGTATCTGTAACTGGCTGACAGCCGGCAGGTAGCAGCAATTCTAAGTGGCTGTATCTGTGTCCATGGAGACCTCTGCAGGCCAGGCAACGGCACCCTGACTGCCATCGGGCATTGGGACGAAATCCTTGGACCCATTGTCAGACCCGATGATGGTGCAGTGGGTCCTGGGTTCCTCCTGGTGCGCCACAATGCCCGGCCTCATGTGGCCAGAGTATGCAGGCAGTTTCTGGAGGATGAAGGAATTGATGCCATTCACTGGCCCCCCACCCTCACTGATCTAAAGCTAACAGAACACCTCTGGGACATTATGTTTCAGTCCATTCGACACCACCAGGTTGCGCCTCCTACTGTCCAGGAGCTGAATGAAGCCCTGGTCCAGATCTGGGACGAGATCCCCTAGGACACTGGCTGTTGCCTCATTAGGAGCATACCTCAACATGGAATTTCATGTTAAATCTGCGGGAATTACAACAGGCTATATTGTAAAGTTTTACCAAATGTTCTATATGGTCTACATTTGTCATCACTTCCTGAAATGCGACACATTACTCCTGTCACTCACCAGCTGGTGTGAGTGAAAAGCTTACAATAGCTCCAGAGCTCCCTTATGTCTTTGAGGAGAACGGAGAAATATCCTTGGCTGATAAGAACAGTACTCACAAATGTAGATCCCTCTGAGAATATGAGGATGCTGAAGAGTAATACTGCGCACTGTTTGGCTTCAGTTTATGGAGTAAAACTAAGCACGGCCTTACAGTGAAAGGAAAAAGCAAAGACAGTCAGAGTTCAGGTCAAATGTTCCAAATTTTATATTTCTTTCCTGCCTTATCACAACTCGCACCACATGATCAGTATTCATCATCCATCATCAATTCAATTTCTAATCAAAAACCCTAAAAGGATGTTTCTTGTCGGTGTTTGTGTGTTTGTGTGTGTGTCTAGTTTATCACATGTGTATTAAGAAAAAAAACTGCAATTCATAAATAAAGTGTGAGTCATCTTCCATTCAGCATCAAGGTTGAATAGATGAATTACGTGGGTTTTTTTTCATAGCCAGAGTCATTGAAAATAAATGATCATTAGTTCCAATATTTCACTGTTTATATTCTAAGGAATAAATGGAAGAGTTATGAAAGATATGTTTAATTAAAAGTTTCAAGTTTTGAAAATTCTGGCAATAGTTCTAACCTTTACACCACCAGTAAAATTTTGTCATTTTATATTTGGTTATTCCTCTTGTTAATTCAGTCTGTGCTCCCGGAGCCATTCTATTATGTGTGGAGCAATGAGTTCAATGGCAGCAAAGCCCGGCAACTGGACCACTTCTCTCAGAGATAATACCATTGCTGGGGCTTAGCAGGGTCTATACTAAGCATGTGTTAATGCAGTCTTAGTACACATTCATACTGCCCATGAATATAAAGATCAGGAAAAACAGAAAACATTCATTTTGACCAGAGAACTTTTCAGTGCACCTAGGTATTACATTACAACTGCCTTCATCATTCACTGATGATATACGAATAGAAACAAAATATACTGAGAAACGTGCTCAAGTAGCAGGGATGGTGTAGTGAAACACTATCCCCGTGTGTGCCACTGTGGAGAAGAACTTGTGGGACTTCAAGAAACCAGCGGCAGCTGACAAAGAGCAGAAGGAACAACTGGAAGGTGAAGTTTAAGTGGTAGGAACATTCAGGGCTGTAGCCCCCAAACTGGAGAGTGGGTCCTGGAGACTTTGGGCACAACATCCGAGGCCTCTGTCCAGAAGAGTGCAGGCCGAGCACCAGCTAAGATACTGTGCAAAACTCTCAAGCTTCCAGGACTCTGTTAGAGGAAGACGCACAACACCCCTTAAGGGGGAGGTTATTAATTTAAGTCCATTTAAATAGCTTTCTCTAAGGGTGTACTGTGCATTCAATTCATAAGTTTGTCTTTTTTTAAATTTGTGCATTTCATATAATTTAGTACTAATTGTGTTTTTACCTTGAAGAAGTGGTGCATTTGCAGAATGGGAAGCAGTCATGGAAACATTGTATCTTTTTTTCTTACCAGCATAGTTTGTTTAACTAAACCTTAAAATGAACGTGATTCATTACATTTGGAGTTTCACGGGTTCCAAATAATAGAAGGAGTTAGGCCATTACACTGAATAATTTTACATTTCCAGTCACATTTGGAAACTGCTCCTTTTAAGTGGAATCCAGAAGGCGTAAACTATTTAGGGATGAGCTTTATTTTGACATGCACTATTTAAATGACAGTATGTCTGTTACTGTTTGTGCTAAAGAGGAAATTCCAACGGAGATTTATGATGGTAGCACAGAGTATTCACAAAGTACTACTGTCTGAACACAGACAGAAAAATCTGCTCCTTGATTTCATCATGTTCGCTTGACATTACTGTCACTCCTCGAGAATTTTGGGCTACAGAGAAAATTCAAATGGTTCCTGGAAGATGAGAACGAGTTAAATGGATCAGATTTTCCTAACACAATAAACAGAAGACAGCAAAAAGTGGGCAGATTTGATTGTCTGTGGGGTAGATCTAAAATTATTGAAATGAATATGTTACCAAGGCTGGATTTTTGTATGTCAGCCATATAACCCTCAAGCCCATCCGCTCGCCGACTTACCCAACAAAATATTGAAAATACTACAAAACATTTGGCTTCTGCCTTTTTGGAACAATTATTTGTTCCCTCAAACTGATTCTATGACAGCAGGTGGGTCACGTGATCAGAAATCTGAGCCCTTCTGATAAGTTGAAAACACAACTGGCCTGAAAGTTTCTGAATTTTTTTTTCTTATCTGCAAATAAACTCCGTTATGATGTTGACATTTTCTTAGGGTAAGAACCAGAAATAGAAAAAAGGTTTCCAATGTGAATATGACTTGGTAGGAGTGAAATACAGAATATCAAATTGTTACAAAACAAAATTGCACAACTAAAGAAAATACACGGGGCAACAAAGAAAATTGATCATACTTGATCCCAGCTTTGTTGGTATGGATGTCATGCAGAGGCTAAAGCTAAAGCTAAAGCATTTGTAAAAATAAGACCTATTATACTAATTTCAAGCTCTATATATTAAATTTTATATTTCAATAGAGTAGCTAATGCTTAATATTTCTGTATAAACTGTATACTGTTAAACATAGATCCTGATTAAAAATAGCTTATAGAGACATTTAAACAGAAACATTAGCTTAATGTTATGTATACATTATTCTCTCATTTAGTGAGTGAAAGTAAGATGACAGGTCAAAATAAGAACCTAAGTAAAACATGACAACTGTGCATTTTCACGACTAACTGCAGAAAAAAGAAATTGTTGAAAAGTTTGATTTACACTTTTATGTTTCACTGCTGACTCAACCGTCTCAAATTATTTAAAGAATTTAAATCTGAACTAATTTAATAACTGAGCATTTTTAGTCAATCACTTATTTCTTTTGTGCTCAGTGAGAGAAGTGAGCTCTTGCTTGTCCCCAGAATTTTAAGCCTGGGCTTGAATGTAGTCAGAGCCAGTCTCAGCTATCAGTTCATCCTTTCCTCTGTCTCGCCCGGCTGGATCTGTTGCTATGTGTCACAATGTTTCTATGTTTGTCTTTTCCTGGGTAACCGCTCTCAAACTTTCATCCGTCCTGGCTTTGTTACAAAGTTTACCGGCCGGCTGGAACTAGCTTGGTGGTGTCACGTGGTATGGCCAAATTCGCATGCGATTGGTCTGTGGGTTTCCTTGGACGCTTCACCATTACCGTAAGGACTGTAAAAGCTGCGCCGGCAAAACAGAAAGCGCTCAACAAGGTTTTAAGTGGTCATTTCTGTTTTTGGTATTGGGTTTGGGTCCGCATGAGACATCATTTCGGTTTCCGGTCCGAGGGCCGCCATTCGGGGACGCCTGATTTAGAGCATTTGGAGCCAGAGCTTTTTTGTCAGAGTTTGGCTGTGTGGCTGGCAGGGGTGGACCCAAATCCATAATGTGACACACTTTGAAACCAAAAAAAGGAAGGCAGGCAGTTAACAGACGCCACAACAAGGAACAGAGAAGAACCGAGGGTTTAAATACACACAAAATAAAACAGGAAGTGACCATACAAGACACAAACGGCGACTTGACTCAATACGAGGAATCACATACATGAGACAAGGAGCAAAGACTCAGAGACAGACGCTGAAACACAGAGACACGGGAACACAAAACCATGACACTTTCAGCTTTCAGGGATTTTTTGCACATACACTGATCTCATTATTTGATCCACCTTGTGCCGTGTTGGTTGAATATTATGATATATGAGCCTCATAGAATTAATTCAAGGATTTTATCTACAGCACTTTATTGCAGTCACTGTCATTGTTTCTTATAATCAACATTTTAAATGATTACCTGCCTAATAGCGAGAAACACATTTCTGATTACCACAGGTATTTGCACATCCAAACCTACAGTACCGATATGTTAATGGCTTGTAGGGAAAGAATGGCATCACGGAGAGCACATAACGTAAAACCTGCTACAGCAAAGAAACACGTTACCATTAATATTTCAGAACTAACGTCGCCTGTTAAACAGTAAAAACTGAATTCCTAAAAAAGAAAACTCACTACACAATATATGTACCAGTCTTTTATAATTTCATTGGACATTATTACACACATCTGTCTGCCTGCTTTCTCATCTGGGACCTGCAACTGTGTTTCAGATTCTCCCTGCAATATTTAAACAGGCATTATGGAATCACACACTTCACCACACACTGATGAAAATATGTTCGTTCATTTAGTTTTGAATAACATAGCTGAAAGGAAGAATAAGGTAAGATGAGATGCTAGGTGACATCATCAACCCCAATTACCTGGGCAAACATAAAGAAATGAGGTTACTGTTTTTTTTTTACACAAAAGCTGCCCGTTTTATTCGGTGCGTGGTGGAAGTGAGCACATGGAGATCTTTTATGATGTAAAATAATTGGTATGTCTTTCCAGGTGAATTCAGATGAAGTCGAGCATTACGATGACCCAAGTGTGTGAGGATATGTTTTACCATTTCTAACTTGGTCAGTCATATGGTATTGTATTACCATGGCAACAACCAGATCAGTTACACTTGTCTCTGTTGTTCCCTGCAAGATTGCAATATTCCACTTATATGTAGCATTTATGAAAGTAATGCCCAGTGAAAGTTTAGACTGTTAAACATAGATCCTGATTAAAAATAGCTTATAGAGACATTTAAACAGAAAATGTTGTGCATTTTTCACATTTTCATGCTGTTGCAGCATCCTTGTTAAGGATAGTGAAGCTGCGGACATGTTTGTATTTCTGGATTTCTTAAGCACAGTGTTGGGTATAACATGTTACAAAGCAATATGACTAAAGTAATGCATTCCTGTAATCACATTAGATCATTCAGTAAAACAGTTACAGTCGCGTCGTTACTTATTTTGCAACGTTCTTCCATTATCGGCGGGATGGGCGGATAGAAAGAAAAGCTGTGCAAAGGCGTTCATAGTTGGCATTAAGTCATGATGCCACACAGCTGAAACTGTTGTGAACATGTTTTACGTTTCCTGGTTTTGCAACGTCTCTCATACTAAATGTTTCTTTGATCAGTGCAAAAATGTTTCAACCTGATTCCCAGCAATTACCATAGTTTAATATGAACCTGAAATAAACTAATTCAGAATTTAAAGCTTGGTAATTTCTTAATTTAAGGAAGAAACTTTTTAATAGTAATACATTCCACTGCAGTATTACTCATTACACTACTTGCGATACAGTCCCATGCACCAGTTCAAACCTCTAGCCTAATGAAGTATATTTTCAATGTTGGATCGTGATGTTCCAATTCTTGAAACCATGAAAGTTCTTCTAAAAGGGAATCTTGGGCCATTTTAGAGCCATCTCCTTAATGCCTCAGGAACTAAAAACAGCTCTCATCTTGATCTAAATGAATGGGATGAGAGCTGTACCTTTACTCCTGAGAAGCGAGGAAAAAAAAATCTGTAGTGACCGCTAACAGGAGCCAATGAAGAGAAGACAATATGGGAGAAATCTGCTCTCTCTTTCTAGTCCCTGCCAGTATTCTAGCAGCAGCATTTTGGATCAGCTGAAGGCAGCCTGATAGTAATCAATTACAATCGTCCAGCCTAGAAGTAATAAATGCATTAATTAGCTTTTCAGCATCACTCTAAGACAGGAAGTTGCTAATTGTAGGAATATTGCGCAAGTGTAGAAAAGAAGTCCTACATATTTGCTTAATATGTGCATTGAAGGACATATCTTGGTCAAAAATTACTCCAAGATTTCTCACAGTGATATGACTGATAGGACCTCCCAAGCTCATTAGATTAGATTTTTTTTTTTTTTCATTAAGGGAAAAATTGATGAGTGACCACAACAAAGGATTTAATTACAGAACAAACTGGAACAAGGTCTGGAACCAGGTTAGGCCTCACTGGACCCCAAAATAGTGAAATTATAGTTAATGCGATTGGCTCTTTGTGACATGGAGTTTGTAAGAATACAAAACATGAAGCTAATCAGTGTAAACTGTTGAAACTGAAGTTGGTTTGATCACATGCTTACACTACATCTGCACATCTTTGTTAAGATCCAGTAGATGCCGTTTATCTGTGGAGTATGAATACAGTAGGTAACACAACTGAATTGTTTCTCTGAGCTTTGTGTGTCTGATATTGTCTGCGTGTTCGCGTGTATGTGTGTGAGTGTGAACGAGAGGGGGGGAAAAAAAAAGGAGAGCGCGTTTGTTCTGCCTCCTCCTGTCAAATAACTCTTTGATCACTCGCTGTGCTTGGTGATAGTTACCATGACAGTTAGTCACATGATCAGAGAGCGTTACAGGTGTGTGTGTGTGTGTGTGAACATACAGTAGGAGCCCTGAAGCATGACCTTGTACGGTACACATGCACGCACATGTACTGCTGCTAGCGCTTTCCTCCAAGACTGAACACACACGCAAACACACACTTACAGTAAGGACACAAATATAGTGGTGGAGTAAAATCATGCATGCACGCACACACACACGCACACAAAGAATAAAAAAAAATCTACTTATTAGTAATGAGCGTCAACCAAGTAAAACCCAACTGGATGGACATGCGGAGGGCTTAATTAAAAGGACACTGCGAAGCTTTGACCCGCACAGTAAAGGGATCAGGTTCCATTCTGCTGACATGGTTTGAGTCCACTTGTCTCCTTTTTAGAAAGGAACTCTGCCAGTCAATTTCTGACCACTTTTATCCTATGATATTTCTACCATATTGGGAGTAGACTCGTCCAGCATGATAAAGCCCCATCTAAAGGGCGTGAGGCATCGCCTAACAGTTTGACAAGCTTTGACAGTCATCAGACTTCCAACCCAGTTGACGAGTTATGTATCCTGCACAGCACTCTACATCGCCATCATTTCTGGTGGTAAATGATGGCCCAACACACACACTACACTCGATTATACAGTAAATTGTGGTGTAGTGGTGATTAGCACCGCCACCTCTTAGCAAGAAGGTTCAAACCGCAGCTGGGGGCTCTTTCCTTGTGGAGTCTGCATGTTCTCCCTGTTCTTGGCTGGGTTTCCTCCAGGCACTCCAGCTTCCTCCCACAGTACAAAGATATGAGTTTTAGTTTAATTGGTGATTTTGAATTGGCCGTGGACGCGAGGTAACCACAAGTGTACAGAATAAAGCAGTCTATGAATATATTAAAAAGTGACTCGCTGCATAAAATGCTGCATAAATGCAGGTAAATTGCCTGTGCATTAAATCTGCTTAGCATTAAACATATTTGGTCTAATATTTTTGGGGTTTTTTCCCCCAAATATGTTACTTGCATGCATCTGCGTATACGAATAGAGACAGGGTGTTACTCAAGATGGATCGCTAATCTTGCTTTTGTTTTGACTCAAAGCCTATTGCTCAGCTGGTCGGTGTGCGGCTGAGACTCAACTGTGGTTATTAGTTTGCGATCAATCAAACTTTCCTCTTTACTGATTTTCTCCACACGCCCGCCCGCACACACACACACACACACACACAGAATAACAGCTCAGGGAGAGGAAAGGACTGGAGGGGTTGAGGTAAAAGAGCAGAGAGAGGTGAGCTAAAGAGAGAAGGAGCAGTGAAAGGCAGAGAGGATGGCGAGTTTTGTCTCAACCTTTCTGTTTGCCTCAGCATTGATCTCTGCCTCACCTCAACACAAAGGCCACCCCCCCCACCACACATATACACACACGCACACATATTTGCTGAAGCCCTGGCTTCGACCGACCTGACTGGTCAAATTAAACCCAGATCACTGCAAGACTCCAGGGACACACACACACACAAACACACACACACGAATCACATTGTCAGTAGAAGATTTTCAGCACTTTTTTACATCTTTATAAGGTTTTAAGCGAACCCAGCAGCACTAAAGACTTTTTAAAGGGCAAATTACGACACACAAAACACACTTTTGCAATCGCACTACAGCTCTATATATCTTTCAAAGACAAAGACGCGTTTGTTCGGGTAAGTTTGAGTGTGTCTGCTCGAATTACATGTGAATAACATTTAACAGCACGTGTGTGTATGTGAATGCACGTGTGGGTGCGCTCGTGTTTGGGTGTGTGTGTGTGTGTGTGTAAGAGTGTGAGTGTAAAATGTCTCTTCATAGTTCTGCTGTGTCAGCAGCTCAGACAGACAGCACTGTTGTTGTGTACCCACAGAGGAAATAAAATAACAGCCCACGTCTTTTCAACCCACAGACAGCTCCCCCTTCTCTCTCTCTCCCTCTCTCTCTCTCTCTCTCTCTCTCTCTCTCTCTCTCTCTCTCTCTGTGCCTTCCTCCTTTCCTCCTTTTGTTCTGTCCTTGTTTGTTTTTCCTCATTTTGCCCCTTTGTGCTCATTTTCTAATTTTCCTATACCTCTCCTGTCTCCACTCCTTTTTCCTTCTTTAGCACTTCCCTGCTTATTCGTACTTTGCATGAGATAAAAGTCATTA
>VUQJ01034465.1:0-15276 GCA_015108635.1 Andinoacara biseriatus
AACTTAAAAAAAAAAAAAAAAAAAAAAAGTACTTTAAATATGAACCAACAAATTAAAGTTCATTAATCTAAATCATTCCGTTTTAACAAAAGTATTTTGTTCGGTACAGCTATTCAGCCAATCACATGGCAGAAACACTAGACTTGACGTGCTGAGCATCAGAATGGGGGAAAAAAAAAAAAAGATTTAAAAGCTTTGACTGTGGCATGGTTGTTAGTGCCAGACGGCCTGGTCTGAGTATTTCAGAAAATGCTGATCTGCTGGGATTTTTCCACACACCCATCTCTGGAGTTTACAGAGAATGGAATAAGAAAATATCCAGTGAGCGGCTGTTCTCTGGATGAAAATGGCTTGTTGATTCAGGACGATCAATCACCAGTCTGTTTGGAGCAGACAGGAAGGCATGAGTAACTCAAACACACACAGGGTATGCAGAACTTCACTCCCTGGTCAGATGAGACTCGATTTCAGATTCAGATGGTAGGGTAGAATTTGGCGTAAAACAAAATGAAATCATGAATCCATCCTGCCTTGGTTTAGGCTGCTGATGGTGTAATGGTATGCGGGGAATTTTCCTGGCACACTTTGAACCCCTTAGTACCAACTAAGCATCGTTTAAACCCCACAGCCTACCTGACCTTTGTTGCTGACCACGTCCATGTTTTTATCTTCTAATGGCTGCTTGCAGCAGGATAATGTACTGTCACAAAGCTCAGATCATCTCAAACAGGTATCTTGAGGATGACGAGTTTATATGATGATATATGATTACTTTCCTTTCTTCTTCCTTCATTGCTCAATACCAACCTTCAATCTCAGAAATTTTCTTTTCAGTTTCCTTCTCCATGACTTTCTGTCCAAACTTGATTTCTGCCACTTGAGCCACTTTCTCAGCCTCTACAAAAACAAACAGAAAAAAGCATGATTGGGTTTCAGCCTTTTGTGTTCTCTCTAAACACGACAGTTCTCTCTTTGTGACTCACCTATCACTGCTTTAATCCTCTCTGTCTCTGCCTCCTTCTCCACAACCTTCTGTGTCTGTTGAGAGATCAGCAGCTTCGTCTTCTCGCTCTCCCTTCAAACAGAACATTTTGACATAAAAGGCACTTATCAGAAATTCATAAAAATTGAGAGCTGCGTGTGACATTTACTTCTATATGCGTGCAAACCTGGCTTTGGTAGCCGCTTGTTTCCTGATCCTGACACTTATTTTTAAATCACACAGGTTCACAGAAATTAAGGTCATTACCAAAGAAACTCCAAGATTTGTACAAAGAACATGATACAGCAGGATGTGGTCAGTGAAGCAGCTCTTAGTCGTCTGGCAAAGCTTTCTGGACGTTGGCTCTGTGCCTAAACCTTTCAGACTCCTGGCTCCAAATTTTCCACGCTAGCATCTAAACCATGTGTCTTGTGAACCAGCAATAAAGTGCTCATTTGACACACTAACTCTCGGGTTCAGCCTCACAGGAGGTACCGGAGAATACCATTTGGGTATATCAAAACTTCGACAGCCAGAGCAGCTGTACAAACAAAACTACGCAGGAACAATTAAAACAAAGTGACACAAAAATGTGAATCCAAAGCTTAATTATCCTCTGCAATCCTAGAGGAAAACCGGATGCAAAGCTGACTTCCCGTGTTGCTTTTTAAACATAAAATACTGTAACTACAGATACTACTGCCTTCTTATTAGCATGTCCCCGCACATGTTTATGCTTGAGCAGGAAGCTCCCACTGTTACAAATTCAGAAAAATAACTTGTTTAGGCTCTGCTTAAATGGGTTTTGTAAATCTGACGTCTCAGTAGAAGAAGCCATTTTCAGCTGCTCCCCCAGTGGGTCATGCTGCATGTTTGATTTGGCAGATTTGAATCTGAACTGTCTTCACGGCGTACTGGTTTACACATTCACCCAACATCAGAAACATGCATGGGTCAAGACCAGAAGGAGAATCAGATCCCTTAGGGGGTATGTGTAAAGAAGGGCATCCAGTATATTAAAAAATATAAATAAATAAATAAAATCAGCCAAATTAAAAATATGTGGCATTTCCGCTGTAGTGACCCCTTGTGAATAAGGGAGTAGCCCCTTACATAACACAGAGCTTCAGCTCTGCTTTCCCTCCACTCACAAGATGATATGGCTGCTGTACTTCTGTTAGGGTAAAAAGAACTGATTTACTAGTTAACCTACTTTTGTACTCTTACCTATGGCCAAAGAATACAAGGTCCACTTGGGTCTGAGTGCTGTAAACTTCCCAAGATGTGGATGTGAGGCTCAGTGTAGGCATCCACATGCTCACCAATGTTTTGTGTCCTTCAGACAGACTCAAAGTAGACAGTTACTTACTACTTGAGTGTCTGCATACCCCCAGCATTACAAAAAAAGTGGTTTGGGAGGGGCTCAGAGTAGAAGAACCAGCAGAGGTGGCTCTAGCACTAGGATGCCTCCTGGTCACCTCCTAGGTGAGGTTTTTTGGGCATGTCTAATGGGGAGGAGACCCTGGGGCAGACCCTGGAAATGCTAGACAGATTATGTCTCTAGGCTGGCTTGAAAAGATTTTGGTGTCTCCCTTGAAGAACTGGAGGTGGCTGAGAAAAGGAGGTTATGGTTCTCTCTGCTTAGACTGCTACCTTCGCATTGCCGAGTGCCAGAAAATGGATGGCTGGAATGAAAGAAATGTGTAAAGTGTTGTTTTTTGCAGGTATGATTTTCACTAAATGCCCAAAATGCATTTTCCAAAATAGCAATAAAAAGCTTTAAATCACAAACATCCTCTTATAGAAATCCCATCTGGATGTTGATGGTAAACCCCGTCTCTCTGGATTTTGGGTAATTAGTAATTTCCTGACAATTTCACGGATTTTGTCTTTACGCCAGAGTGAATTTGGGCTCACTGATTTCACTGTGGATGTTCCAGTATGTGTTTATACACGACAGATCTGTGAGACTGATTTTTTTCCATAGTTGCATGGAATGTTTGGTACTGCCTTGAAATAAAGAGCATAAAGGCTTAAAGGCTTTCCAGGTAAATTGGAAATTAAGTTCTATATATGAACCAATCAAAGTACTTTATACTGCACAGACCCGGGTCTCAAAAAGTATATGACCACTTTGCCCCCAAAAATACAGCTCAGAGTTATACATGCTAGTAATGCATAATAAAATAAGTGCACCTGCAGGTAACAAAGCCCAGATGACAAACAAGCATCTCAATTCTGTCCCTTATGCAACCACGTACAGGCTTAACTTGAAGACTTATACTTTCCAGAGCCGCAGCGTCCTTCAATCTGGCTCCAAGTTTATTTTATGTCTGCGACCAAGCACGTGCTGCGGGTTCATGAGCGTGAGCTGCTAACTGGCTACCATGAATCGGCAGTCTTCCTCCTCTAATGAACCTGGCAGGAGGCGCTAGATGCACATCAGGACCATTCATATTAATGAAATAATACAATGTGCAAATAAACAAAAAGAAACTCACATGAGCTCATAGTTCCTGCGAATGCTCTCTGGGATGTTAGGTTTTGTGACACGGACCGCCTGTGGATAAGTGGAACAGAATGTGCCAAAAAACAAGACTATAAAAAGAGTTTTTCAGTGTCAGTTGCTGGAGAAAAGCCCAGAAATAATCAATGCCCTGTTTAAGACCCTCTCAACGGTAAGACCCTTGGTTTCACAAACACAGCTGCAATTGTTATGTTAACAGTTACTGGTGATTTAGAATTCAGAGTACTAGAGTCCAGTGAAGCCTTTAACACTCAAGAATGAAACATGGCCACACTTATTCCATGTGAGGAGGTGAATTCAGCAGGGGGGAAAATAATCACGGTCCTTCATAATTTTACACAGTATTAAATGTTCTGGAAGAAACACCGTCTGATAGAAGCTCTGGGAGGGGGGCTTTAAAGAGGCTGGGAAAGTCTGGATTGTAAAATGATTTTATGGGACTGAATTATCATGTACAAATTATTATGACATATCAAATTAAAAATGTGACATAATATTCTCTGCCGCTTTGTCTGAGCATTCCTTTTATTAGAACCTTAAAAAGTTTGGCATTTTATACAAAGGAATGAGTCAGACTGAATGTGGAAACAGAGATTCATTCAGCACTGAAGAACAGTAGCACAGACTGAGGATGAATCAATGCATTAATGCTCCTATGGGAACACTGAATTGGATGTTGACTTGTATGTTGATGATAAATATATAGTCAAATCACCAAAATCCAATTTGTGGTTGGACCCCTCAGAACGACTCTGAAATACAAAATCCTTTATAATATCTACAGTATTCACAGTCGTGAATGCAGAACTTGATCAAGCCTGAGATCAAGTATTGTAAGAGCTCTCAGTTTCACAAAATGTGACTTTATTGCCTTTTGCTCAACTCAGGCACCGCTCCTTATACTGGAGAGGCCTCTCGTTTCATTGCCCAGAAGACCTGTAATTACAGCTCAGCCCGCTAAAGTCATAGATCAATATTGTGGGAAATGCACTCCTTGGCATTCTCACATCTATTCAGTAAGAAAAACAAGGAGAAAGTTAGGTTAGCATAAAGGCTGGAGGTGGGATGAAAACAGCTAAACCGACTTTTTCCTGGAGATGACGTTGTTGCACCAGCATAATTAACGTTGCCTTTTTTTTTACAGATTAAACAAATAAGATGCACACTGAAGAAACATTAAGCAACAGCAAATTTAAAACCACTGAGATCTATAGTGAGTCTCTCTTTACGATGTAATTGTATTCCTTTATTTTAGCAAAATAATCTTGCTCATACAGAAGGGTATTTTAATTACTAGGGCATGCTGAACCTGGTAGTTCACCGTGTTAACACAGGCTGCCTGATCCAGAGCAGGTCATGTTTAGAGTCTGGTGTTAAAGCCGGCTACAAACACCATATTTATACAGATTCTATTCCAGACAGCATACTGTGCATGAAACACACTCTCTGCTGAGGAATGTACATTAAATATGCATGCTGAGCGGTGTGTTAGTGCTGTAATGTCACTGATCAAACCCATGCAGGAAAGTTACAGCAGTGAGACCTGCGTTTTGTATATATTACCACAGAAATGAACATGCACTCACATGCAGAAAATATATAAATATTACTTGTTTTCAGCCCTACCAGCAAGGCTGTTTTGCACTTTAGCGCTCATTAGGGATTATTGGTATTCAAAGGGAATACCCAATCAATTAAAACTATATCACTTTGACTTGGTCAAATGCTTCTGTTATATGTGCATGACCTGAATGCATGTCACCATCTTTAAATGGATCAGGTTTAAATCTGAACACTTCTAAATGTGTAGCCGTCACCTTATAAATCAGCGGCAGGACAGAGACCACACTGAGCGGTGAAATAAATATATTCACTTAATAATTCACAACTACTGCTTCCAAGTAAGTGGCACTCAATACATGGAAGAAAGAGCACAGAGCCTGAAGCACAAAGCCGGGATGAAGAAACAAAGATGACCACCGTCATGATGACAATTATCTCAGATTGCGTTTTAGGTTTTATCGAGCCAGCTAACGCAAAGAAAGCCTTGCTGTGTGAAGCGTGCTGCATGGTAAACCCTGTGCTGTCAACAAACTGGGACTGAGACAAATCTGACCTCATATTTACAGTCTCACTGAACTTCACTCTGGCCTGTAGCCTGACTGGTGCTCTGCCTGTACCTGAATGATAAGTCCAGGCGCCATGGATGTTAGATCCTCTTGTAGTGTCAACTTCAGATTTTCATCAATTTGGTCTGTGGGAAAAAGTGTGAGAAAAGGGCAGATGAGCATGAAACGTTTATAGATCTCTGACCATTAAAAGCGTCAGCATGAAGCACCCCCCCCCCCCTTGCTTCACTTGTTCCCACTTTTCACAGCCAATTCTCTACTACAGTGGTTCCCAAAGTGTGGGCCGCGGCCCCCAAAAGGTGCTGCAGGTGGGCTGTTTGTATCAACAGAAATTTAGTTTGAAATTACACTCAAGTATGCATAGTTGCATATTTATATAAATGTATTTATTTATTTAAGAGAATTTAAACTGGTGATAGGAGGTGGTTAGTGTGTGATATTACTCATTACACTGACCTAAATTTACTGCTCTTGCATTGAAGTTTGTGTTTCAGTGGCAGGTGGGTCACATATTAGTGTTAGCACTTTACATATGACTGGGTAGTATTAGCAAATCATAGCCAATAGCCTGTGTTTTTTTACGTTTTTGGAATAAAGTTTTCAAGGAACTACAACACTTTCACTTGTTTTTTGATGAGTGTGAAGACAGGCTTCTAGCCAGGAAAATTTCCCAGGCTGGTGCTATCAGACAACCAGCAAGGAAGGAGTGTCCCCCATGGGATTTTCTGTTTTTTAAGAGGGCCGCAGCACTCTCACACTGCTATATTAAGCAATAGTTATTCATATAGTTATTCGGGGTCACACAAAATGAATTAATATTCAGCTTAGGCAATGTCCATATGCATAAAATTGGACACGGCCTGCTCTGTTGTCTAATAAGAAGTTATAAATCCCAGGTGGTGTGCTGTGAACCTTCGGCTGACTACATGCTGTTGATGCAGATGCATCATTAAAGAAAACCACAAGGAAATATTTATTTCAAATTAGTAGCGTGCAGCTGTGAGCTCTCACCGAACAGGCCGATGTAGACCTCCTGCAGTGAGTGAACGCTGCAGAACTGGTTGAGCTCGTGGTGCACTTTGTTGAATATCAAGGCTTTGTCATAGTCTGCAGTGAAGTTCCTCACTATGTCGTACACTGCAGAGAGGGAAACGAGTGCTCGGTCAAGTTAATAAAAATAAGACAATATAAAAAAAATCAATAACAAAAAACAATATCTTCTGTTCAGCTGCAAAAATCTCAAACAAATGAGGGGAAAGTTGGGCTAAATACACTGTGTAATGTGGTGAAATTACCTGCTGATGGAATGAGGTAGTTCACCACTTCTATACGGTCAAAGTAAATCATTACTCCTCCACTGAAAGAAAGAAAAAAAAAAAAAGCATATAGTTCAATTACTTTTACCCAACACTAGTGGGAAAAGAGAAACCATTTTTCCCAGTCTGGTTCAGACATATGGTAGTGAATCTCTGATCCCTGCAGCGTTGGTGGGAATAGTTTGTGGGTCTGTGCAGGAGGTACAGTGAATCCTGAGGGTAATGAGGCTCCACATCTGATATGGATGCTAACCTTGTGCCGCACGGTACATTCTTCACTTCATCTGTCTGCAGCGTCGTCTACGAGACAAAGATCACAAGTTTAAGAGATTATTTTCCAACTTTCTGCATGCCAGGAGCTCATTTTAGTGTTGCTGACATCATTACATATTAAAAAAAAAATAAAAAATCCCTCAAACCAGTGGGACTGAGAGAAAAATCTAGCAAGAGAAAGGGTGGATTTCAGTCCTGCACAGATGAAAGAGCAACAGGATATCACAGCGTCATCATATTGCTATGCAACACTGCAGAGTCTGAACAACATTTTCAGTCTGGAATCACATTTTTACACAACCCCAGTTAGTGTGAAGAACATTTCTAATGAAAGGTGGACCCTGCCCACAAGGTCCCTCCTGTCACTCCTACAGGCAGGACTCAGTCCACGTACAGTACAGGAGGATGAGTGGGATGGAAGGATGGGTCTATTTAACAACAATCGTAGGACATTTCTGGGTGTAACAGCAGCTGTTATGTTAAGAGTGTTTTTGCACTTCATCATAATGCCACAGGGAAGTCGACCTCTGACCTTTTGGACATAAATGGGTATCACTTCATCACTCGTGGTCAAAACATCCTTTGTGAGGTCTCAGTGACCCGCGAACTTGGATCACCAAATTCTAATCACTTCCATCTTAAGTTCAACTGAACTCTTGTGCCAAACTGAAAACATTCACTTAATCCCCAAGATATCATGTTCACATGGAGGAATAATGAGTAATATCTCCATGGAAGGCTGTCAGGCATATAACTGGAGGCATACAGCCTAAATTGAATCAGTGAATAAATTACACTCAAAGTATAAGTGTTTATTGGAGATATTTAGCCATAGTTTTTTTTTTTTTTAATAGTTTTCTGTATGACACGTTGTTGTGGAGGAATTTTCCAGCATTCATTGAGGTTTCATTTATGCACAGCTCTTTTAAAGGTACCGCCATAGCATTTCAGTCAGGTTGAGGTCTGGATGTTGACTGTGCTGTGCATTATAGCCAAACATCTCCACATTGTCAAGTCTTGTCTCCAAATGCAGTTTTGCAAACCTGAGTCATGCTGGCATGTTGTTTTCAGAGAGAACAGGCTGTCTCCTTGCAGCCCTTCTAAACAAGCCATACTTGTTCCACCTTTGTCTGACTTTGGGGTGGATTTCTTGGTATGTCCACTCCTGGGAAGATTGGCAGCTGTCTTGAATGTCTTCCACATCTTTCTCACTGTAGAACGATGCACTCCAAATGGCCTCAGAACCCAGCCCAGACTGGAGAGCATCAGGTCCAGATCTGCTTTAACAGAGGCGCTCACACGGATGATTTCAATTAATCAAGTGCAATGGCTTCTACTTAACCTCTTAATTCTTATGGAAGCATTAAGGGTATGCTTAGTTTATTTATTTATTTTTTAAAGAACACGACTTGAGACCTTTTCTGTCAATTATGAGCCTTATTGTTCAGCTCTTCTATTAACTGATATTTACTTGCGTACATTCGTACAATAGGTTCCATTTTATTTTCGTTTATGCCATTCCTATGGACTTACTATGTCCATGTATTTAGATTGCAGGCGGAAACCGGAGTACTCTGAGAAAACCCATGCGAACACGGGGAGAACATGCAAACTCCGCACAGAAAGGCCAGGACCACGGTGGAATCAAACCCAGACCTTCTCGGTGTGAGGCAACAGCGGTAACCACCATGGGCGTGCTGTGTATTTATACCGTCTTTCCTGTAATGTCCTCTATGTCTGAAGAAGGGCAGTTGTGCCTGAAATGTCCCATTGTGGTAACTGTATTAAAATCCTTCAGGAGCTTCCTCTGGTGTGCAGAATTCACTGTTTCGTGTTCACATGGTTTGTTAGTCGGGTACTCAGTATTTTACTTTTTTTAGATTGTGCGTGTCCTTGTTTCTAATTATGCTTCATTTTTCCACACACAGCTTCTTTTGGCTTAACGTTTGTTAAATAAACAATGACGTTGTGTAACACGTTTTGTGTTGAGGTTACCTAATTATAAGCCCTGCTAATGACCCGATGATTTATGTGCCGACACGTAAAAACAATGGAATGTAAACAGTGAAGTGAAATAGTATTCGCCACCTTTCCTGCTTTCTAACTTTTATATGCCTCTCACACTAAGCTGTGCCAGAGCTTTAATTATTATTTACTTTTAAAAGGCAGATGGAGCAGGTACAAGTCTTATACAATAACTGTATTTCATAAGAAGAACTGGTTACATGAAAACAACCTGGGCCTGTGTGAAAAAGAAACAAAAAACAAATCAAACCAAAACATCCACTTCCCTAGCTACTAAATCCAAAATTAAACTGATAACTGGCTACAGCTTTAACAACAAACTCAAGAGTATTGACAGCCCTGTATAAACCAAAGATCTAAGGCTGCATTACACCGCAGATGGAAATGAGCTCCTATCTAATCTGGTACAAAGCAGCTTTTCCTTTTATTTATTTATTTTTTTTTGTTTAATGTATTCTGTACCCAGTCCCTGAAAGAAATAAACCCTAAAACAAACATGCAAAGAAACACAGTGCTGGTTTAAAAAGGTCTCACCTGGAGCACGCCACACCAAAAATAAATGAATAAATAAAAATACATGTCAGAATATGAAGAAGGTGACAAATACTTCAGTCTGAGATGTTTAAAAAAAAAAAAAACCCAACTTATTCTAAGGTTTTGGGCTGTCACAGATTCACAGTGAGAGGCAATATTTACACTGTGAACCTTTCCAGACTCATCAGGCTACATGAAAGAGCCAATGAAAACATACAGATGAGTGTTTATAAAATATACTGTGGAAAGAACGGCAGAAAGCGATAAGGAAGAAAGAGACAGGCAATTAGTCTGGTCTGAATTTTGTCACAACATGCTTTGATTTCCATGAAAGTTGTAGCCGAACTAAGAAACAAATTCTGCTTTCTGTTAAGTAGAGCTTAAGCTCGTGAATATATGAACAGGCTCAAAAAGTACTGAGGCAGACCTGAAAAGAGAACTTCCTGCTTTGCCTCCCTCATACAGATGACGACGATTTGGCATTAAGTCGGAAAGCTTCAGATTATTAAAAATCGGTGATTTCAGAGAACCAGCTTGACTCGACTCACCTGAACAGACTTGTAGGTGGTGATGAACGGAAGCATAAGATGGAAACCAGGACCGCTGGTGGTGGTCAGGAGAGCCCCTCCCCTGTGTGACACACAGTTAATTGATACTTGAATCATCTTTTCTTTTTCTTTTTTTTTTTTTTTTAAATCAGGTCTATGCCCAAATGATAATCCCATTGGAAGTCCTTACTCCATGGATGAAGATTAACTTAATTACTATGTTAACTAAATTAACCTAGTATAAACAAAAGACACCACACTTCCAATACCACATTCTTTATAACCGGTCAGTTCAGGAACAAAAAGAGTTCTTCCATAATTCATGTTAAAGACCTAAAGAGGCCACAGTCTTGTCGCTGGTAACTGATCTTTTTTGTAAAGAAGGAAGAAGCTGCAATTAAAGCAATTATTTGCTGCATGTCCATGCAAGTGATGGTATCAAAATACCGTGAAGCTAAAATGGTTCAGATGCTCAACACAGCACA
Source organism: Andinoacara biseriatus (assembly GCA_015108635.1). NCBI lineage: Eukaryota > Metazoa > Chordata > Actinopteri > Cichliformes > Cichlidae > Andinoacara > Andinoacara biseriatus. Next base: position 10,820 of record VUQJ01034465.1, read on the forward strand.
CAGCTGGCATTTTTATACCCAGATAATTACAGTGCTCACTGTGGAACCAACAAGATGTTGAAAGCAAAATGATTTGAAGCAGGTGCTTGTGTGTGTAAAGTTTTGCAACGGAGCACTGCAATGCACATTAAAAATAAAGAAATAAAAAGGCTCACCTGTAGTAAACTCCAGTGTGTCCCTCATCGATCTTGTGCACGGAGGCTAACAGCGCTGCTGCTCCAAGAGCAGCAATTATGGAGAATATGGCACCCCACTGTGCCATCCTGGCAGGCAGACAGGAGAGACAGCATGTGAAAATAAGCAGACGGAGTTTGTCTTCTGGGGTTTTCACACTCACTGTCCTAATTACAATCAAATGTTCAGATGGTCTTCCAGCTACATGTGGACAGAAAAACTGTCTATCCAGCCAGTGGGTCACGTAGTAACACACTGGAGCTGGTTTCCTGCCCACTGGTTTATCTCCTCTCAGCTCAGACTAAGCCAGACATCAGCTGTGACCTTGTCACACTTAAAGAGGATTGAGCACAGTGGCCTAGAGAGAGCTCAACGCATTGCCACTTAAGAAAACACGTGCAAACAGTTAGAACATGAGCAAATGAAAAAAAAAAACCACCCCGGGTGCATCAACAAAAATGTTTCCAAGGGGGGGAAAGCTCAGGGAGTCTATATTTCAGCTGACAAGCAGCTAACTTCAAAAAGTTCAAAAGTCCCAAAGCATTAAAAAAAAAAAAACAGGGACATCCTGGGCTCTTCATAGATTTTTTCCCCTCTCTCACCTTTTTGGGTGTTTTCTAGATTACTTTCAGTACATAGTTCTAATTCACTGAGGCTTCAGTGAACAGCAGCTGAAGGGCATTTCTCAGGTCCTGTGTCTTTGCTGCATTTTCTCTCTTTTTTTATATATTTCTTAAGGACACAACTTTCACATACTGTTCATCTGTTGTAGATAGATTATTATACCTGCCACTTCTTATTTTATCCTCAATTTTTTTTAAGGACACATTGTACACCATACTGAGATATACCAAGCCTTCAGCCAGTAGCTATTTGGGAATTGCCTTGATGATGCAAAAATACTATTTTTATGCCTGCCAGGAATAGCAGACATTCAGCTAAAGAAATGAGAACATGTGTTTTTGCAACAGGCTGGTAGTAACAAAGTAGCTAAAGATGGCAAAGAAAAAATTTTTAACTCAAAGTTATCCGTTATCCATCCAGCATGAAAGTCATAGTAATTTGGGCTTTTTAATGATTTCTTTGAAATACTCTTTTCCCGGGGTGGAACGATTGTACAGCAGACATCCTTGAAATTGAAGAATTTGGAGGTAGTCCTCTTTCTTCACTATTCCATGCACTTTGTGCAACATACCAGTACCACTGGCAGCAAAACAGCCCCAGAGCATGATCTTACCATCACCATGCCTGACAGCTGCTATGGTGTTCTTGGGGTTGAAAGCCTCAGCTTTACTCATATCTCTATCATCGTGGCCAAACATCTCAGTCTTTGTCTGACCAAAAAACTGTTCTGCAGATTGCATTTGGTGTGTCCATGTGAGCAGCTGCAGATTTCAGTCGAGCTTGAAGGTGTTGATTTTGGAGCAGGGGCTTCTTTCTTGGTCAGAACTCTCTCACTCCATGGTGAAGTTTGACTGTGGACAGTGATGCTGGTGCTCCACCAGTTTCCAGTTCATGGCAGGCGTGAGCCTTAGTGGTTCCTGGATTGTTTCCGAACATCCTACACATCTGAGAATGACAGTCTGGTTCTTCTTCCAGACCTTGGCCAAGTGATGACATCAGAATTACTGAACAGATGATCTTGGAATCTGCAGTTGGTTGGAAAAGGCTCCAAGAGACCCTTCCCAACTAGTGTAAATTTACAAATTTTCCTTCTTTGATCTTCACTGAGAACCTTGGACTTTCCCATTATTCTGAGTATTGGTAAATCCACTGACTGCTGTCAAACAAATCCTTTTAATGCTGACAAAGAGACACTACCAGCTGTAGTCAATCATGATCACTAAGAAGAAGCTAATAGGCTTTGGCCTTGTAAAGACGTGGTAGAAACTTCAGTACCACTTATTAAAAGGTTTAAGTGAGTTTATGCTTATATTTGACCCTGTTTGGATTATGGAAAAATCCAAAATAAATTCCAACTTGTATTGTTTTTCAAAGCCATTAAAGATGCTTTACAATTGTTTCACTCTGGAAAAAGAACAGATCAAAGAAAGCAATAAAAGCCCAAACTTAACATAACATTCATGCCCATGATGAGCAGATGTAAACTTCTGACCACAGCTGTATAAACTTCTGTTGGCTAACCTGAAGGAGCTGTTTCAGCTTTGCTTAGTAAGGATTTGCAGATATGTAATCTGGTGACCCCGTTACCTCAGATGGCTTTTATAAAATAATAATAAATAATAATGAATTAAAATATAAACATTTATATAATGTTAATTTGTCCATTAGCCTACAACTTTTTTGCTTTTATAAACAATAAAGTTGGGTATATTTATTACTGCTGCGGAAAGTAAAAAACAAAAACATAAAAGGGTCTTCTTCCAGCATTTCTGTACATAAACGGTGGACAAAACCGAACTTCTCTGAAGAAAAACAGCAAACTTTAAGACACGGTGCAGATACAGCTTCCTCTCATTAACGGAAACGACGTCATTGAAGTAGTTCAAAGTCCAAGTTAGTATTTGATCAGATTCAAACCACATTTATGTAAAACATTTTATGTATGCCGAATAAAAGAAAAGACTCTAGACATCCACCTGTACCACTAAAACTGTTAAAATCTAAAAGTCACGTACGTCATATAACGAAATCAAATGAAAATTTCCAAATATCTGAATGCTTTTCAGAGTCATGGGCTTCGTGGCTAACAGCATTAGCGGGATGTAAGTTCTTGTATAACTGCTGCCTGACAGAAAGGAGTCTCTTTAAGTTTCAGACCTGCTGACACAATATCTCAGGTATCCAGGTGTCTCAACCTTCACTCAAGTCTCGGCGTTTAAAGCTCAACACAAGGTCAAATACCGACTCATGTTTAGCTAACGCTGCTTAGCAAAACAATCTCAGCCAGTCTCTCCCCTCCTAACATGCTACTGGCATGTGAAACAGGGACGGCAGACAGTTTAAATGTGCAGAAATGCAAGCTCCTCTTGCTTGACTGTCCTACCTGTAGTTTCTGCTAAGATGACACCAACACGAATATAACACAGGAGTCTCCGGTTCTTTCTTTTTCGTCTGCCTTTTGACTCCGCCGGCATCTTTAGTTTTTTTTACACTACCGCCCTCTGGCGGACAGCCAGCACACAGCTTCAGCTTTCCACGTGCGCCAACCTGAAAGCATGTTGTTGGTCAGGTAGGTTTAACATTATGGCAGGCCGTTTTAACATTTAATCCGATTCACCACACTTACATTCCAGATATCTGAAATTGATTTATGACTAGACGTATTAGTAAATTAACATATCTCGAAATATATTTTGACTAGACAAAATGCCTATTTGAGATATCTGTAATTACATTCTGACTAGTTGAAAAGACGTTGGATTTACCATTGATGTGTATGGCGGCTGAATTTCTGACTATCTGAAACTCACATTTCAGATCTCTACAGATTTTCAGATTAACAGAGAAAATGTCCACTTTAGAACATGGGAACAGAAAGGAATCACACACCTCCATCACCTCTTCAAAGACGATAAATTCATGTCAGCCACAAACCTGTTAAAAAAATTCGGCAGTGGAAATTTTCTTTATTACCAGCAATTAAAGAATTCAATTAAGAAAAGATTTCCTACACTTAATAGCCCTTTACAGCCACCTACATTTGTAAAAGAGATTTCAACTCTTTGTGCAACAAACAAAAAAATTATTTCTAAGCTCTATAAATTAATTTCAATCACAGACTCGATGTGCTTACCCATCTCCAAATGGGAAAAAGACTTTTCACTGTCTTTAGAACCTGATTATTGGACACAGATTTGTAAAAATGCATTTTCAATGACAAACAATAGCAATTTACAACTTATCCAATACAAAATTTTGCACAGAACCCATATCACACAGCATATGTTGTATAAAATGGGTTTCTCAGAGTCTGAGATTTGCACTCAGTGCTCTCAAAACACCACAGATAGCTATTTTCATGCATTGTGGCTTTGCTCACCTGTTCAGAACTTTTGGCTTGAAGTCACACAAAAGCTTTCCTTTATCTTGGACTGCAGAATCCCATTATCTCCTCATTTGTGCTTACTTGGTGAAATAACTTCAATCGATCTTCCAACCAAAAAAGCTAAAGCTACACTCACAGCTTTGGTCATTGCAAAGAAAACAATACTTGTTAACTGGAAAAATAAACAAATGCTTAATATTAATCACTGGTTAAATCTCCTGATTGAGCATATATCCATGGAAAGAGTATCTGTCACCTTAAAAAATATGATGAC
>VUQJ01034470.1:0-10525 GCA_015108635.1 Andinoacara biseriatus
CCATGGACACAATTCCCATGCATTTCTTCACTGAACAAACCAAGGTCAGTTGTGACTAAAAGCTGATTCTGTGTCTGATCCACTGTTAAACAGTTTTTGTTCTTGGAAAATTCCACCACGGGCATGTTGAGAAATAACCTCAAAAGGAATATAAGCTCAGAGGTGTCAATTTAATTCAGTTTTACTGATATAACACCAAATCACAACTCCGTTGCTCAAAGAATGTGACTAAACTCACTAGTGTGCTTAATAATATGATGGTGGATGTTGTTATTGTAGAGCTGTTGAACTACAGAACATGCATCTTTACCTGGTATGTTCTCACTTTTCTGCATTCTGTAGTGCTGTGTGGCCCTGGACAACCCAATGAAAAATAACCTATTATTAAAGTTTAAAACGGAGAGCCTGTTAACATGGTAAAATGAAATGGCTGAAATGCTCCTTATGAAACTCCATGTTTTAATGTTCTGCTGTGGAGGTGGTCCACTTTAAATCTCATCTTCATTAAGACTTTGACATCTCTGAAGTAAATTCTTAAAGCTGGCAGTGGCGCTCTGCCAGTGTAACATTTAGGTTGCCTGTGGGTTTAACTTAAATGCTTAAAACATGTTATTACTTACGGCATATTTACACATCACAAGACTGCATCATCATCTTTCCTTTAATAAGGATGCCTCAAAGTATACTATGCAAAAACAGGAAGCACTTTCCTTACTACTGGGTGAATCTGACCAGCTTTTATTAAGACGTCCACACTTGCAATATGTCGACTGTAGCACCTTTTAAATATGGAAGATTGTGCAGAGAAGGTGGACAGACCATCTGGTGTTGGTGCGCCAGCTACCCCTGGGAACCCGGACTCTGTAGCCAGCTGTAGTAACACACAAACAAGCAAATGGGTGGTCAAACTTGCTGCTAAAACAGTTGCTGATACAAGGTTTAAAGCAAAGCCGGAGGTTTTCAGAGGTGCAAAAATCTCTTAATGGGTTCATTGATTTGTGTGATAAGGTGTATGCATAATTTAATAACTTTATTACCGCAAGAGGAAAAAGAAAAACACAACCTGGTTTAAAGCAAAAATGATGTTCAATGATGAATTTATTGAAAATATGAAAGTGTGTCAAATCCAAACAAAACCATTTCTGAAAATGAAGGTACGTGTAATTTGAATGTTGATGGTGATCAAGGTGGTGTTGATATCGATCCTAATGATGGTGTTTCCAATGTGGATAAGATAAACTTTAATGATCCAACAGCAGGGAAATTTGTGCATTACAGCAGCTCAGTACAGAGAGGAATGAAAGGATAAATAAAAATAAAACAATAGAAAACACTATATCCATAAATTATATATCAATATACACAGGTACATCAAAAACACAATATACACATGTAGCCGGTCAAGTACACAGCATACACAGTATCCATATATGGGTCAGTGTGTAATAAATAAAATGTATATGTACTGTATGACTAACGTGTAAGGGGAAACATTCAACAAGTGTAACCCCTAATGGGTCAAGTACTCTGGCCTTTGGCCATGGGAGCTTTGTCTAGGGTCTTTCTGCTTTCTTCTCTGGGGTGAGCGCGCAGTTATCATCGGGATGTGTGGCCACAGGTCTTCTGAGCTCCTTGTGGGCTGTGGATGGCCTGGGTCCCCTGGGGGTTTCCCTGTTTGCCTCTAGAGTCCGGATGGTGTTGAGCCCAGCCTGAAGAAGGCAAAGTAATGCCGAAACATTGCGACAGGTTCAACTAAAGTGTATGCACAAACCCAAGTATGGGTAATATTTTTGAACCAGGGGTATCATCCACCCCGGCCGCAATGGGCCGTGCACTCTTGGGAACCTGGCATTTGCTGAATGTATGTTCTGAATATATTGGTAAATCATCATTCTTGATGTCCATGAACACTTATTTTGTCTTGGTTTATAATACAAAATGTATATAATATATATCAAATTACCACTAGTAATGTTTCAGATAAAAGTTTTTTTTCCTGTTTCTGAGAATGTTGAGGACAACAAGGAAGCTATGGAGCAGACAATCATAGGCATCTCTGTCATTAAAAAAAAAAGGTTCTGACCCCACCGATGACCCAGAGGCCCGGAGCAGCCAGGAATCAAACCACCAACCTTCTGATTGGTAGGTGACCTGCTCTACCTCCTGAACCACAGCCATCCCAGTGCTCATCATAAAACAAACCTTTTTGGGCACTCAAATCATCTAATAAGAATAAACCTTTTTAAATCTGCTTGCTGAACTGAAACATTAAAGAATGAAAAGGTTTTTATTTCAATTTTTGTTGTGTTTTAACAAAGTTTTTCCAAAATGTTTCCAAAAGGGGAGCGGTAACATTGTATGTTCCAGAAAGACAACAGTTTGAGAGGGATGCGAATAACAGGCCTATAAGATGTGCTGACAGTTGTAGTAAGAAGATGAGGGTGAGAGAAGCCAAATGAGTGCTGTATAATGGTATTTGAGGACACAAAACAAGGGACACAAATGTAAACAAAGCATGCAAGTTTTAAAGCGCTTTTTCTTTAATATTTAGCATGGCATTGATTTTGAACAAGTAGTACTGTTTTAGAAACCACATTAGCCAAATGTGGTGTATTCCTGGGATGTTTTTTTTTTTTTTTTTTTTTTTTTTTAATTATTTTGTGTTGACAATTTGACAACAAATTTTTCCAGGGGAATTTCTTCATTTTATTTCCAAATAAGTCCCATCACTTTGGTTCTTTATATGTAGCTAGAGCTTCTGTTTGCATAACTCCTGTTTGTGTTGCTTCATGTGGCTCCTGTAAGTTTAATTGCTGTCCAATCATTTTCTGTATTCTTCACTTGAGTATTGAAAAATAAAGTTCTAATATTATCCAGAAACACTGGCACAAAATGTAGCTAGAGCTAGTGAAAATTGCTTTCTTAAGTTTTAGGGGTTAATAGAAATTCTTAAGCATATGTGTACCATTTAGAGTCAGATGAGTTTTTAAAGATTTGTGACAGCTGACCTGATGATTTTTACATAAATAAATGTTAAACCTGGTAATTGTTTGAGCACTCATACAACATGTTTACATTTACCCCATTCACACAAGCACTTCCATATGTAAATAAGCTAAGTGCTTTAATTAGCTAACATCCACACACGCTCGCATCAAAGAGCAACTCGGGGTTAAGTATCTTGCCCAAGGATACATTGGCATGCAGGCTGGAGCAGCCAGGAATCGAACCGCCGACCTTCCGATCAGTGGGTGACCTGCTCTACCTCCTGAGCTACAGCCATCCCTTTATTATTTTTTGAGCGTGTGTTTGTTGCATTCTTCTATTTCAGGTGCTGTGTGTGTGTGTGTATTTTATTACAGATACAGCAATTGGTGACTATTTTATTTATATACAGTAATACATTTAAATAACAGAAGTTGACCCAAAGTGCTTTAAAGGCAGGCACATTTACATTCCAGGTCTCCAAAAGATCCTGTTTCAAAATACATGAAAAGGCAAAAGGTGTGTTTTGTTATGTTACCTAAATATTGTGGACAGTAAAAAAAAATCACAGCAGTTTAGTGGTAATTATCATTATTACAAAAGGAGGCCAAGGAGTTACTAAACATTTGACACACTGAGCAGGAAAATATGGCAGGGACAGATGAAGAAGCCATGAATGCTGTTAGTGACTCAGCTAAGAGATAATCCAATGGCTACTCTAAGCTAGCAAATCCCTAAAAGCATGATGAGTGAATACTATGGATGGAATTTCCAGGTAATTCAGCAGAGACTGTGCTTTGAATAAAGCACGTGAAGATTACACTATGAATTACACACAGATTAAGCTACACAAAATAACACTGTGCATTGTAACATGAAGTGATACTGCAGTGAGAGCCAACCTCACATATGTAATGCACTGGTGCCTTACAAGATCATAGTCATCCAATACAGATTTTTGGCCTTTTCCCTTGAGGACAGAGATTTCTCCAGATTTTCTGAATCTGTTGATATTATGTACTGAAAATGATGAGACATTCAAAGTCTTAGCAATTTTGCCCTGAGGAAAATTATTCTGACATTGTTCCACAATTTCTAGATGCAGTTCTTTGCAGATTGGTGAATTTCATTTTGACTCCTGGGAAACTCTATATAATTTCTATAAGATGCAATTAGCCAAATTAATAATAATGATGCATTTGTCTTATATAGTGCTTTTCTAGACACTCAAAGATGCTTTACAATTTCATTGTAATTTGGTGGTGGTAAGCTACTAATGTATCCACAGCTGCCCTGGGGCAGTCTGACAGAAGTGTGGCTGCCAATTTGTGCCTACGGCCCCTCCGACCACCACCCAACACCAACCACATTCACACTTAGGCAATGTGGGTTAAGTGTCTTGCCCACGGACACAATAACAGCATCCGCTCAGATGGGGACTCGAGCCAGCGACCCTCCGGTTGCGAGGTGAGCGCCTACCCACTTTGCCACTGCTGGCCTAGATTAGTAAAATAATTAGTATTCTAGCTGAGATAAAGAGGTGTAACCCTAACAAAAGTGATGAGCTGGAGATATTGGTAAAGACTCAAAGTATACTGTGAATGTAGCCCCAATGACTCCAAACCCATAGCAAACACTGTTGTGATGAAATGTTTTGAGACTCATCAAGATGTTTACTGCATAGCACCCTCGACCCACTACAGTTTGCAAAGCGGCCAGACGGATCCACAGACAACGCCATAACCTTCCTCTTCCACAAGACCCTTTCCCACGTAGACACAGGTAAGGGTAACTATGTGAGAGTGCTGTTTGTAGATTACAGCTCAGCTTTTTACACCCTTGTCCCCTCCAGAATGGCCTCTAAGTTTTTGGACCTGGGCCTGGGCCCATCTCTGTGCAAGCATCCAGCATAACATTCTCCACAGCTTCTCCAAACAGTGGTGGACCTGCAAGTCTGGTATTCTATGGCAAATGCCAGTGGGGTCCACTGTGCCGAGCAGTGAGCACAGGGTCCAGTAAAGGATATTGAGCCCTCAGGCTACCCTCATGAAATCTGTTTCTGATTGTTTTATCAAAGACAGTCACACTCGTGTCCTGTTGGAGGTCATTTTGTAGACCATGCTTGCATTACTCATCAAAAGATGCAGAGGAAAAAAATGCAGGGGCCTCCACATGTAAAACCATTCCTGTTTTGGGGGTTGTCTCATTGATGCCCCTCTAGTGCAGCTGTTGCCAATTTCATTAACATCAAAACATCTGAAACTTAATAATGACCTCTGCTACTTAACTGAGCAGACCAATATCCCAGAAGTTTAATTGACTTGATGCTATAGTATGATTGAGCTGTGAGCTGTGTGTACACTGGATACACTGTGGTCATAAAGGGATTGACATGGTCAACAAAAATACTCAACTAGGCTGTAGTATTTAAACAATGCTGAACTGCTACTAAGGGCCCCAAAGTGGGCCAAGAAAATATCCACCACACCATTACAATTCTACCACCAGCCTGAGCTGTTGATACAAGGCAGGATGGATTCATTCTTTCATGGTAAATGTTAAATGGACTGGTTCTTTTATAGCACTTTTCTACTGTACATAAGCACTCTTTAGCACGCTTTATACAGCATGTCTCATTCACCCATTCACACGGACATTAATAAAAGCACTTTCTACATCTAAGTGCTTTCTATCTAATAGTCGCACACAAAATCACACTCCGATTAATGCATCAGGAGCAACTTGGCATTCAGTATCTTGCCCAAGGATACTTTGGCATGCAGATTGGGGCAGCCAGGGATCGAACCACCAACCATTTGATTATTAGATGCCCTGCTCTCTTCCTTCATGTTATTTACATAAAATTACAACCTTTCATCTGGATGTTGCTGCAGAAATTGAGATTAATCAGATCCAATCTTTTATTTTCAATTTAGGTGAGTCAATGCAAATTGTAGACTTGTGTCCCTGTTCTTAGCTGACAGTAGTGGCACGTGAGGTGGCAATCTGCTGCTGTAGCCCATCTGGTTCAATGTTTACTTACTCTTACTGTTGCCTTCCTATCAGCTTGATGCACTCTGGCAATTCTCTTCTGACCTCTGGCATCAATGACGCATTTTTGCCCAGAGAACTCACCTTCATGAGTCCCCTTAGTGTTTTTATTCTTTTAGTTCCATTTACTGTTGTGTTTATTGTTTTCCCTCAGTGTTTCCTGCCTTTTTTCTGTGTCAATTCCCCTATGTTTTTTTCCACATTTTAAGGCTTAAGGCTCACAGCTGGGTGACAAAGGTTGTCCCAATTCGAAGTCACCTCCAAATACGGCCCACAAATGTTGCCTTGTTTTGTCTGGATTTTAAAGACAGGTCCGTTTTATCCTCCGTGGCCCACCCTATCCAATGACTCACTGCAGGCTGAAGCCTGTTGTGGGAATGGCAGAGGACAGTGGCTGAAAACTGTAAAATTATTGGGTATTGTTGGGTCTTTACCTTACAATACAAAGCGCCTTGAGGCGACTGTTTGTTGTGAATTGGCGCTGTATAAATAAAATAAAATTGAATTGAATTAAAATATTACTATTTTTGTGACACATAATAAACTTTTATAATATTTTCAGGTGAGAATGTAGATGTGAAAACCTCAAATATCTACTTGATTTATCAAGATATTGCTTAATTGGAAAACATGCTCCAACTTTTTCAGAGATGTTTTCCCGCTGGTCTAACGGCCAGCTCGGCTCACCAGGTTTCAGCTAACATCAGGGATTGTCAAAGAAAATTGATGGCAGGCAGAGAGTAGGCCTGCCGTGGGGCAGTGGCGGATATGAAGAAATTCTGTGGGCTGGTCGTGGTGGAGAGAAAGGTGCTCTGAAGACTGACTGCAACCCTCGAGTGGCTTGGCTGAAAGTCCGCTTTGGCAGCAAAGCTCCACAGGTGGCCTGAATGGTGGCCGGAGAAGGCAGAACTTCTTCAGGACCCGGCGATGGAGAAGATTCTTTGGTTCAGGGTCAGGAGCAGGAGCAGGAGCAGGATCCATTGGCTCCAGACTCTCTGGACATTCGGGCACAGCAGGACCCCTTGTCTCAGGACGGTGGCTCTGTCAGTGGTGCAGGTTGCTCCGGTGGCTCTGGCAAGGATGAAGACTCTGGTGGCTGCTCTGGTGGCCCTGATGATTCCTGTGGTGATGACAGTGACTGAAGAGGAGCTGCACCAGGCTGCAACACACAAAAAATTTACTTTACTTCACAGTATTATAAATTAATAAATTAATCTGCCCATCAGATTTAATTACTCATTTACTGAAGGTGCTGAAACACCATTCTGGATTGTTCCAGCCCACTTTATCTTCTGGTCTCATCCCCAAGGATGAAAACTACTGCTTGACATACAATATATCAGTGTTATTTTACTTGATAACTATGTCAGAAAAAAGTTCTAAGAGGCAATTTTAAACAAGGTGTCAGATGAAAGAATGAACAAATATGCAAATGGACAGAAATTGCCTTAGTTTGGACAAGACAAATGAAAAACAGTTTTGTAGTGAAAGCTTTATCTTTTAATTATTAATCCCTTGTATTTTTCCAAGTGGCCTTGAGACTTGAATTTCTTTATTTGAGAAATGTCCTAAAAGCAACAAATGTTGTAGCTCTTTACAAAACTATTCCCACTTAAATGTGATTTACAGAAACTGAACACAGTCCATTGTCATCAAGGAAGAATTGTGTCACTGACAGATAAATGTTAGGAAGCAGGGCTTTCTAGGGACAATATCACAGATAATCTACAACTGCAATTTTTTGTCATATTGTGTCTCTCACTGCCCTCTAATCTCATTGAGGACAGGAATCTGGAATCAATATCACTGACCCTAAAATAATCCCTATCTGTTCCTCTCTGGAGAATGTAAGTCACCTGGCAACTAATATAACTAAATCTGAAAGAGATTCATAAATTGCTCCTCGTGTTTGCTGTGTGCTGAGTTATTCTAGAATTTCTCTGAAGCTTTCTCAGTTGTTTGAGTACAATACACAACAAAGTGAAAGAAAACAGGGTGCAGTGGTGGAAATATCTACAAAGGATCCAAGACTGAAGAAGCCAGATGGAGTTAGCAAACAATAGTGTGACAGTCCAGTACAGTGAAAGACAGAGCTCAACACCCTGCATTGTGTCCAGACAGAGAGGACTAACTTGTGCTCAAGCTGCATGCTGTTCCTGTGATTAGCTCTCCATCTGGCAGGGTGGGCAGCGTGAGCAGTCAGGCATTACAGAGTGCTGCAGAGATGTCTAAGTTGAGGGGTCTTCCTTTGCTTCTGGCAGATAGTGTGAGTGTGCTGACTTCAGCGCTGTGCGCAATGCCCAGAGGGTTCATACATCTGGCTGACTTTGTTTTCTGGTTTGTGAAGTACAATGAATGAAATAAAATAAACAAGATAATTCTCTCCACAGTCTGCACATATCTGTTTTTATTTATTCTTGTATTTGAATGCAGATTAAAAATAAGATCTATTTTCTCACACTAACACTTTTATATAACAGTAGTAGATAGGTAGAGGCTTTATTTTCTTCACAGCCTTATTTCGAAACAAGCTTATGTTAGATTTGGTTCTTTATTTCTAATTTCCTTTTCTTATTAAGCAGTGTTTGGGTGGTTAATATAAAACAGTAGAACATTGCTCATTGTTATTTCGTCAAAAAGAGAGAGAAAACCCTACTGCTTAGGTATTACCTCAAAGCCAGCAGAAAAGTTGGTGAAAAGCAGCACAAAAAGTATTTAACCCTGTAACACCAAGTGTATAGTTTTTCAGACCTCTACATCATCAGTGCAATTGTTTTCCCCTGAAGTATAACCTTATGTATTCAGTCAGACACATGCAGTACTGTTGTGTTCAATAAATTACACAAAAATGTTGGATGTAGCAAATATGATACAAATTTTTAAAAATATATGCAAATTCTATTTTTCCTTTAGGTTCAGTGAACAACCCAGTTTCAAAAAATTTGAATTTCCTAGCAATAATTTCATGATTCAGATTATACAGGGTTAATTCATATAGTATATAAGAGATGAAGCTTCAGCTCTTAAAATTTGTTGATTTCTCTGTGCCCTGCTACTTTTGTCCTGTTGAACTGTGGTCAACACAATAACACAACTGTTTGGTTAATTACTGTGATTAGAAATTATTTATTTTAATTTATGTTTACACTGCAAAGCTACTATCATAGTAGTTCTGCATTTCATGTTTAGAAGCCTTCCAGCAGCTCGTAACTCCTTGCCTGTGAAAACTGTGAAGGGGACACAGAAATTTACTGACAAAGGTTTATCCTTGAGCAAAACAGCAGCAAAGTAACAAAGTTCATTGCAGAATTACATCCAAGAGCACCAGCAAAGCAGAGCTGTCAGCTGATCACCACTTGATGGTGAATTGGAGGTGGTGAAGGAGGTTGCTGGACAGGTATGCTCTACCCAAACATATAGTAAAGGTGCGTTGGCAGAGTCTGGCAGATGGGACAGATACCGCAGCCAAGGGGAGTGTGGCTCTGGCAGTGTCAGAGGCAAAAACTTGGGTCTGGGAGGAGCTCTGTGAGATCAGGAAGTGAGATTTTCAGTCAGCCTTGAGGTGACTCTGTGAAACTGTCAGGTAACTCAGGGTGGGAGAATGGCTTTCTACTCACCAACCTTATACAGTGTGGATAGAGTGTTCCTGACTATAACTTTCCATGTGGAAAGAATACTTTCAGGATCTCCTCAATCTCGCTGACACACTTTTTGTAGTGGAAGCAGAGACTGGGGATGACTCACACATTATTGTGGCTGAGATTAGCAAAGTGATTCAAAAGCTCTCCAATGGCCAGGCCCCTCAGGTTGTTGAGGTTTGAATTAAGTTCCTCAAGGCTCCTGATGTTGTGGGGATGCGTTAGTTCACAGCATTGCATGGAAATCTGGGGCACTGCCTATTGGTTGACAGGCTGTGGTGCTTCTCCTGTTCAACAAATGGAACCAGAGGATGTGTTCTGTTGGGATACCGTTCCTTACCTTTCGGAATCCCTCCCGAGTTGGTTTATAGAGAGAGGCGGAATAGTGAGACTTTGTAACATGATTAACACACCAGTTTATTGATTACAAAGTTTAACAAACAAAGGCACAAAATCAGTCAAACATGTTTGGAGATTGCAGAAAGAATTTTCTTACCCTCGCTACTCTATGGTCAGCTCTGGTCCCCCGCCCTGCTGCAATCTGCCTTTCTATTGTTCAGGCCTGATTTTATACCTCCAGTTCTCCCTATTTTATGACCTGGCTCATCCTATATATGGAGTTGTTTTTCAGGACTTGGGTCCCTCATAGTACCATCTCTGCTGAAACCCCCATCCCCCCTTATCTCTTGGTGAGGCCTCTTGCCGCTGGTATGTGTCTGACACTATGCTGAACCCTGAAACCCCTTCCTGCAAAAAGCAACATTTTATTCATATTATATGTTCATATTGAGTAAGTATCAGCTAAACATTATTTATTTTAGCTAAACATAATACAAGTCAATACCACAAGA
>VUQJ01034473.1:0-12621 GCA_015108635.1 Andinoacara biseriatus
AGAAACGGCATCCAAAATGTAGCAAAGCCCAGTGTCAGGCTGATCCACAGAGGTGGTTGATGCTGGATTGCATCCTCCAGGTAATTCTCTTCATTGCTTTTTGTCTCTGTGCACGAGGTTAAAGTGAATAACATGTCGCTCCTCATCCTCTCTTGTTCTTCCCTTGCTTTACATAACCTTTCAGCCTCTTTTACCCACTGGGGAATTTGTGACCAATATGGCAGCATTATTAGAAGTACTGCAGTGAAAAGCCCAGCAATGAAGTAGCTCATCACTGCTGACTCCTCCACTTCACACACCAGAGCTTTAATTCTTGTCCCACAACTCAAATTCACCAGTTCAGTATCAGCAGAGCCAAAGGAGTACCAAACTGCTAGCAGCCACATGAGAAATGTCAGGAATACATTCCAGAGGGTTTTGCAGAAGGCTCTGTGCTTGCTAAGACAGATGTTTCCCAAAGAGTAGTCCAGTAAACCTAGGCACATCATGGGCAGTGGCAATGTTCCATATATTGCTGAGGCATTAGCCAAAAGGAAGCAGGGTGTAAAAGACCGGTCAGC
This sequence comes from Andinoacara biseriatus, assembly GCA_015108635.1. NCBI lineage: Eukaryota > Metazoa > Chordata > Actinopteri > Cichliformes > Cichlidae > Andinoacara > Andinoacara biseriatus. The sequence continues at coordinate 561 of VUQJ01034473.1, forward strand.
TCCAAGAAACCACACAGCTGCCATTGAAGAGGCAAGTACCAAGTCAGCCAGTATGATGGACAGGCCGCACACATTCATGAAGAAGGTATACCGTTTTTGACTCAGTAAATAAAAGATCGCTGTTTCCAGTCCTGCTTTGGAAAACAGAAGTAAAACATACTTTAGAGTGTTGTCTGTGTAACTGCCAGATACTCCCTCCCATTGTTGTATGATGGCCAGCATTTTGACAGCGTGACTTGTTTCAGACAGAGACGGAAACTCTGGCAGCATTTAACTCGACCCAACAGCGCTCAGATGCTCCAGGAAATGCTGTGAAAGACATGAAATTGAAAGACAAAAATTAAAAAAGTTATACAAACACAACAGTTAATTAAAAATGATAAATATCCTTTAGCTGTGAGTGCCCCCCCCCTCTCAAAAGAGTAGTTGTACAGTGTGATGACATGAGGGACAAAGGAGTGTTTTTCAGTCTGTTAGGTCTACACCTGGGAAGGAGCAGTCTGTCACTGAAAGGCTCCTCTGGTTTCTGATGACAGTGTGCAGAGCTGACTGGCATCATCCATAATGTCCAGTAGTTTGTCCATAGTCCTCTTCTCTGCCACTGTCCAATTTGATGCCAACCACAGAGCCATCCTGCCTGATCAGTTTGTCTAGCCTGGATGTGCTGCACCCCCAGCACATCACGGTGTAAAACAGGACAGACAGTGTGATAAAACATCTCCAGGAGCTGCATACAGATGTTAAAAGACTGCAGCCTCCTGAGTAGGGATGGGAATTGATAAGAATTTAGCGATTCTGATTCCATTATCGATATCAGTTATCGATTCGATTCCTTATCAATTCTCTTATCGATACTCATTGGGTTAGTGAATAAAATATACCACAAATGGGTTGGTTTGCATGAACTCTTTTTAAGGTAAAGTAGAAAAAAATTAAAACTGCAATATAAAAACGGATTCCTCTCTCAAAATTAACTATGAAAATTTTAACAAAAAATACAAATGCAGGTTGTGTGAGCAGTAGCCTCTGAGCCAGCCAGATGATACACCCCATCATGGCTGTGTCAGTGCCAGTGTTTATTCTAAGGCTGAACTTGCTGCTTTCTATCAGTTCATATCGGAGATAAAAAGGACGCAAAGTGCGTACTTGTCTTGCTCGTAATCGCCGTCTGTGTTTTCCTCTGTGCTGCACACAGATGCTGCAGTAGTTTTATTTGGACCGTAAAATATCTTTGCAGCACACTAGTGTGTTCTCCCACGTTTGTGCCCTTCGGCATCTGTGTCCAGACGAGGACCCACCCACACTCGTCCATAGAAGATCAGTTCACAAAGCGTTTTGCTGGTTCATTGAAACCGACACCTGCAGTGACACAAGCACTGGCACATCCACGGTGGAAACGTAGTAAGGGTGAAGAGAAGAGGGGCCAGCACCGTCCCCTGGGGTGCTCTGATGTTGTTGATCACAGTGTCAGACGTGGTGTCCTTCAGCCTGACATACTGTAGCCTGTTGGTGAGATCCAAGTAATCAGGCAGGGGTCCACTCTGATCCTGATCAGTTTATCCTTAAGCATAAGGGGCTGGTTGGTTTTAAAGGCACTTGAGAAATCCAAAAAGAGAATCCTTACCATGCCAATTCCCTTATCCAGATGAGAGTGTGCTCGGTGCAGCAGGTAGAGGATGGCATCCTCCACACCAACACCTGCCCAGTATGCAAACTGCAGACGGTCCTGGGCGTGTTGCACCTGGGATCTGAGGAAGCTGGGGAAGAGCCGCTCCAATGTCTTCATTAGATGTGAGGTGAGTGCCACTGGTTGGAAGTCATTCAGGTTGCTAGGCTGGTCCTTCTTTGGAAATGGAACAGTGCAGGATGTCTTCCAGAGGGTGGGCACTCTCCCCAGCAGGGGTGCAGCTATATACTTTCTCAGGTGTATGCGGACACATTTTTAGCCCCCCAAACACACACACACACAACTACATCACACAGTCATGAACAGTGACCTGTTATTTTACACCTCGTAACTTAAGCTAACCTGACTATTTAAAAGCCTCCCCTTGATACACTGACATAACTTACCGACTGTCTTTAAACCACTTTGAAAAGTTTTTTTTTCATTTGCCATGTTGGGCGTGAACATTCTACCATGTTTTCGCTGTTGACATGAACATTTTGCCCGGTTGCCATGGTGGACGTAAACATATTTATACTTCTCCCTCTTCCATTTTGTGCCCCGGAGAGCTTTCTTTTTTGCCTCAACATCTTTAGCTACCTGTCGTCAGATGGTAGCACGATTCAAATGAAAACTGTCGTGATCGAGCGCGTTCTCAAAAGTGTGTGCTGGAGCACCTTTTGTGCGTGTGTGTGTGTGTGGGGTGACAAGAGGAGGGTAGGTGAAGGAGCACAGGAGCGCCTAATCAGCGCTGTGCCTCTGTTAGTGATCATACCATAAAAGCAGCTGTTAAATACAGAAAATAATTTTCCCCCATCACTTTGCCCCCACCCCCTTGTGTGGGGCCTCCATGCATTGCATATAGTGCATACCCACTTAGTTGCAGATGCGTTGAAGTGGTCAGATTCACCCAGTTCAGCAGTGCAAGTCTTTAGCAGTCGTGATGTACATTGTCCCGACCGCTGCTTTCCTGGGAGACAAGGACTGATTGAACCAGTTAAAAAATGTTGTTAAGGTCATTCGCCTTCTCCACTGTGATGCTGTGTCTGCAGCCTTACTGTGACAGAGTGAATCCTCTTACATGCAGTGGCTGCATCTGCATTCAGAGGGATGTAAGCACAGACGGTAATCGCGTAACCAAACTCCCTCAGCAAATAATGTGGCCGCAGGCTAACAGCTATTAGCGCCAAGTCTAAGCAACATGAGACCGTCTTTATGGAGACATATCATGGGTTACACCAACGGTTGTTGACATAAATGATGAGACCCGGTCAGCTGTCTCCCACAGTGCTGGAAGAAATAATGTAAAGTAAAATAAAAGTATTCTATTCAATCAAGTGATCAAATAAGAAATAATTTTGTCTCATTAATAAGCAGCAATAAATATTCCAAAGGGAAAAAAAAAAAAGGTCTTTCAAAATAACTTCTCATTGGTTTCCATTTCTCTTCTCTGTGAATCGCCACCGTATCATGGTGGAGGGGTTTGACTGTCCCAGTTAGAGATCTGGGGTGATGCCACTGGTAGACTGGGGTGGTGGTCCCCATCTTTAAGAAGGGGGACTATTGGGGGATCATACGCCTCAGCCTCCTCAGTAAGGTCTATGCCAGGGTGCTGGAAACGAGGATCTGTTTGTTAGACAAACCTCAGATTCAAGAGGAACAATGGGGTTTTCGTCCTGGTTGTGGAATGCTGGACCAGCTCTTTATCTTCTCAAGGATATTCCAGTGTGTGTGTGGGAGTTTGCACATCCAGTCTACATGTGTTTTGTGGACTTGGAGAAGGAATTCAACCACATCCCTCTGAGTATTCTGTGGGGTTGTTGCGGGAGTATGAGGTGTCTGGCCTGTTGTTGCAGGCCATTCAGTCCTTGTACAACCATAGCAAGAGTTTGGTCCGCATTGCCGGCAATAAGTCGGACTTATTTCTTGTGAGTGTTGGACTGCATCAGGGCTGCCCTTTCTCACTGATTCTGTTCACAATTTTATGGACAGAATTTTGAAACGTAGCCAAGTGGTGGAAGGGTTCCACCTTGGTGGCCTCAGGCCCTTTTTACACAACACCATTTCAAAATGAAAATGGCACAGTTTAGATGCATTTTGGCCTCCCGTTTACACAAGAACGGAGTGAAAATTATACTTTTTGGAAATGGGCTTCAGGGTGGAGCGTTTCTCAAACACTCCAGCCTCCATCTCTGTCTCTGTAAATGGACAAAAACAATGTTTTATGGTTGACAGGGGCATTTGTACATGCGCTCTATGGTTGCGGCTCCTGTAGCTACACCGCCAACTGGTGGCCTGGAAATAGGAACTTTAGCGTTTTGCGTTTCCGTGTAAACGGAGACAGTTTCTTAAATGTCTGTGTAAAGACCTCAGCCAGAAATGGGTGGAGTGTGAAATGAGCTTCCTCAGAAGGGTGGCTGGCCTCTCTCTTAGGAATAGGTTGAGGAGTGCAGCCATTCAGGTATCAAAGTAGAGCTGCTGAGGTGGTTTGGGCATCTAACTAGAATGTCTCCTGGACACCTCTTGGGTCAGGTGTTCTGGGTATGTCCTACAGGGAGGAGGTCCCAGGGCAGACCCAGGACATGCTGAGAGATTATATCAACACCTTGGGTCCCCCTGGGCAAGCTGGAGGAGGTGGCTGGGGAGAGTGAGGTCTGGGCACTCTCCCCAGCCTAAAATGGTTTCCATTTTAGAAACTGTAATGTTTTTAACAGTTTAACTGTGTATATCTGTAAAAAAAAAAACCCTTTCATTGTATTACATGCCATATTAAAATTATATTTTTTAAATAAATCTATTTTTTCTTAAATGCAAAATAAATAATCACAAGCACAGTAATATCAAAATTAGGTATATGTGTAGCCCAAACTAAAGCATAAAATAAAATAGCTTTTACTTTGTCTTCTTGAAAGGCTTTCTTATATCAGCAAGAAAATGTTCTGACAGTGTTGTATTTCTTGCATCAGGTAGTGTGTGTTCATGTGTATGGGTTTTGCATGTTTAAGTGCGCTAGTAAATGAGTATGTGTTACTGCAATGAAGATGAATATATGAATATATCTGTGTCGCCTGCCCCCACCTCAGCGTAGCTCTTATCACTTAGCAATCGTGACAGCTGTGGAAAAGCAGCTGTTTAAACGGAGAACGAACTTTTGCTCCTTTTTGTGGTTCAATTTTAAATATTTAATTCAAAATAAACTGTTAAAACAAGCATAACACATTTCAACATCAAGGAATACGGCTGAGCGAATGATTAATTTCCAGCTATATTAAGTGAGACGTTAATGTTGAATAAAACTATCCAGTTATGATGCTTAACTTTAATTTCAGGCAAACCGACTTGCTCAGGAACAAATGAAACACTTAAACAAACCAAACAGCCGTTAGAGATTGTCTGAGTGAGTCCACTCAGCGGCGAAAGCCAGCGAGGGTTTGAAAAGGATGTACCGGCAGACGGACGTTCTCTCCGGCTAAAGCGAGCCTCGATAGCCCGGTCAGCTGATGTCGGCAACGGACATCTCCGAAAACAGTGGAGCACTTCTTTCAATTAAACGACATTTTGATGAAACGAGCGGATATTTGCGGTTTACACATTATATTCTCGCCTGAAAACATCTTAAAAGTTTATTTTATGTCACGGAAACAGTCATTTTTTAAACTTTTTGGCTACACTCCTCCGTTCCTGTCAAACTACGCCATTCCTGACCCACAGATAAAACTCCTCCCCCTCATTTGAATATAAGGACATGAAAGTGAAAATAGAGCTTCAAATGAAAAACGGGGTTGAAATAATAGAAGTCACTGAAATACGTAAAGTAGTTTTACTAAATAAAAGTGTCACAAAATGAAACTCCATTATGAAATAAATAAATAAATCGTGACGTAAATAAACAAATGTTGAAATAAATTAAAGTAAAATAAGATAATTTCTTTTAAAAATGTTTTATTTTATTTCATGGGGATCTTTTTTTCATGGAATATTTAATAATAATTTATCAATAGCAGTATTTATTTATTCATTTATTTCATTATGAATGAAACGGCTCTCGATAGTATGATGAATAGTTGCAGCGCAACCAAAACCTCCGGCCCTGCTTCAGATTACCGTCATATTTCTAAACTTCCTTTTACCATTAAATGAACAGTACTTAGAGGACTGGTGTGCTCTGGGGCAAAAAAAAAATTATATATATATATGAATTCATTGAATCTTTCTCCTGCAAGTTATAAAGCATCTCAAAGTCTGAACAGTAAGAGGTCACACTGGATTGATGCAGTATTATAAAAATATGGCCATCAAATTTGGTGTAATCGTAACCTGAACGCAGTGTTATCACACCCTACTTAGCTGAGATAGAGATAATAACAAACCACGACTGAAAATATCCATTCAAGTGTACTGGTAAATCTACCTGTCTGTGCAGCGTTGTCCCAGTCCCATGAGCTCCAGTACAAGCTGAAACAACTTGTTCAGTAATGCATGTCAGAGAACCTACTTTCTTTTATGAGTAGGAGGTGCCTTTTAGGTAACTCTACATGGCCCTATAGTTAATGCACACCTCATGGGACACACCTTCTGTTTTTAAAGAAACCTGCAGGTTTCCCCTCCCACATATCCCAGAGGTGACTACGTCTGGGACGATTTGCATGTTGTGCAGATAGTTGAAACCAGCAGTAACTGCTTACAATATGCCTTTGAAACTGCTCCCTTTAATTAATTAATTTATTTATTTATTTTGCTCACACTTCTTTCATATCCAGGTACACTAGTTTCCCAGGATTAACATCCAGTAAATTTCTGCCTCACACTTCTGATTATCTCTGTTGGGAATTTGGTACAATGAACTATGTCAACACTGCAGCTTCAGGTTTGACTTGAATTTTTGGCTGTGTGGATTTGTTATTAGTGGTGCTTTTAGCCGCTGCTGAGTGAAAACAGGTGTGGAGATTTTGTTTGCTGGATTTGAACCTTTCAACACCATTTGTTACTAAACCCTTGGCCTCATGTCTGAACCTGTGCACTTGAGCCTGGCTTTTCCAAACAGCAGAAATTCCTTGAAATAGAATTTCAATATAATCTTGGAAGGCTGACACCATAATAATAGGATCACAGCAAAAATAAAACTTAAAAGCTGTCTTACCTGTTGTTAGGCACCTGACCTCAGTGGACGTCAGAGTACAACATCAGAAGACCATTAGCAGATAAAATGTGTTGTGCTTGTGTGTTCTTTGTCAACACAATTTTTGATTGCATTTCTTTGTTTGGAAACCTTAAGCATACTGCATTATCTCACCGGCAAGCACAGGACATCCAGTGGCTATTGTGAGTTGTCAATGTGGAGTGACGGATGAGTTGCGCGCGCGCGCACACACACACACACACACACACACACACACACACACACAGATGTGTACACGGTCATATATAAATAGAAGGCTTTGATGATTTTAAGTCCAGTGACATTTTGCATCAATATTATAGTGTCTCATTATTTACATCTTTACAGTTGTGTGATACCAAAACTCAAGTACAAAATAGCTTGTTTTGTTTAGGTTAAACAGAGTCTAAATGTTCAGCAAATCAACACAAAATGAAAGGAATAAGTTCACGTGTCATTGGATCCAGGGCCAGATGCAGAAGGTAGAAAGAAGAGAAGAACTCCAGCTACTGTGCAGGTATGTTACTAAGTGGCTAATCCAGCTTTCATTTTCGCACAGACCAAAATAACCCGTTTCCATGTGCTTCAATCTTCATGTGATATTTTGTTTTTTGTGTTTGCCCTTTAACTCACAGTTTTCTTTACTGTTTGACAGAATGTTGGATGGATGAAGTTTGCGCTCGTTGCTGATGTGCTTCCAGAGACAGCTGAGAACTTCTGATAAAGTCCACATCACAGGCTGCTCACAGCCTTTTTCTCTTTTTTGTTTATTCTTCTTTTTTGAAAAATAAGTGTACTGACAGTGTTGTATTTCATTTAGATTTTGTGTGTGTTCATGTGTGTGTGTGTGTGCGGTGTGTGTGTGTGTGTGTGTGTGTGTGTGTGTGTGTGTGTGTGTGGACTATGACAGCACCATCTTCACTGCTGCTCTTGTCAGTCTTTCAGTTTAAAACTTGGGGTTCTACATAGGCTTAATGTTGAAATACTTTTTAGTCCCGTGTTCGCTCCTTCATACGTTTCTATTGCAGGTCTTTTTTAGTCACAAATGTGGGTGACTCACTTTAGATACTAAAAGCTACACCATACAGAGTTGTGGAGAAAGCTAAGGATCATATAAAAAGCATAGCTTTGAGGATTTTTATAATCAAGTTTTTTTAGTTAAAGAATCATTGCAGCTCTACTTGATAGTATTTCTAGCTTTGGGCACTTAAAAACACACACACACAATAGGTTTCTCCTGGGTGTATACCTGCCTAATCAGACCTCTTAAGGGTATTTATGCATGTGCATATACATGACAAAGAAGTACAACTGGGAATGTAGAGCTGTAAGGAGATCAACAAGGTAAAAGCAAAGATCAGTACTCACATTTTCAAATTAATAAAATTACTTGGAGAATGAAACCTAATGGCTCTCTCAGTGGCACAGTGACTCTCTTGGTTACTGGTGCGATGGTGCATCTGCAATATTTATTGTTCTGGGAACCACACTCATTCCACATTCCTCGTACTCCTTTGCCGGCGTGTTCATTCAGGTGCTGTGAGGTTAATGGAAAGTGGACTGTTTAAACTGTGTTTTTTATTCAACCAACAGCCTTCCCCAGGGACAGTCAAATACAAGCATTTGCACAAATACTTTAACTAGATACAAACACAGACCACCTTAAATATTTAATGTGGGCCCATTTACTGGAACAATCTGAATCACATACATAGAAACATCTACTTTATTTAAAGAGGACAGTTGAGACATCTTATGAGACAGTATTTTGCTGTTTCCACTAAATTTTCTTCTCTAACTCCTGTCTTCTAGGAAGGATGGCGTTCCTATTGGCTGCAAAGGTTGCACATTACACAGGTACTCAATGCGGCAGTTTAATTACATTGTAATGCAATCAATCGTAATTATATTGCATAGCTTGCATTGTGCTCTGGCGTTTGGCTCATGAAGCGTGTACATTATGACAGCAAAGCTACATAACACTATAATCTACAATCATATTGAGAGCACATTTGTTTCCTATCTAGAATATTTTTGGTGCACTACAGACTTTTTGCCTTTGCACTGACATGTAACTGGAGTTTACTGTGGCTGTTGTGTACACTGTGTTAACAGTAAATGGCAAAGAGCATATAAGGGTTAGACTTTCATACAGCAGTTTGCTAACTCTTGAGAGATTTTCTTCATCAGAACTGATTTTTTTTCCCTTTCCATTGGTCATTGGCAGGGTGATCAAAGACTTCATGATACAAGGAGGAGACTTTGTAAATGTGAGTACATGCAAGATTCGACTGACAGCATAAAGTACAATAATCAATGGTTTAGTGGTTTTCTTTTGACATTGTCTGGAAGATTTGAACAACCACTGACTGAATTTGTTAATTAAATCTTGCCACTGCTGAGCAGAATTAATCTACATTTGTCTTTCCCCCCTCTAGTGGTTAGGCAGTGTATTACAACAGATCTGAACTTTCCTAATCTGTAGCTTTCATCTTTGTGAGCCCACCTTACACTATGTATTTATTTATTTTTTGTGCAGGGTGATGGAACAGGTATCTGCAGCATCTACAGAGGTCCATTTGCAGATGAAAACTTCAGAATAAAGCATTCAGCAGCTGGTCTTCTTTCCATGGTATGTTATTTTATTTATGTTGCCTTCATCCAGCTGCAAATGGGACAATTTCTGTGATAATCTTTCAATATTTTGTAATATAATAGTTAAAAATATATTTAATCCTCTCAGTGGGAATTCAGCCCAATCGCCATAGACCATGAGTTTTGATGGATAGATTTCAGGTAAATCACCCTAACCAAAATGTGTCTTTTATTTTTAATGTGTCATATACAGGCAAACAGTGGTCCAGGAACAAATGGTTGCCAGTTTTTCATTACCTGCACTAAATGTGACTGGCTCGATGGGAAACATGTTGTTTTTGGTGAGTTAAACAACAATAGTATTAAACAATTTGAGCTGTTTTAGCTGTGTCAGAGTTAAATTGTCTCACTTATAACTGTTACAGGAAAACTGGTTGATGGTTTGCTGGTTATGAGAAAAATTGAGGTAAGAATTTACCTTCCTTGTAATTTATCTCAGAATATTTTTTTAATTGACCAGGTTTTTATTTTGTTTTTTTCAGCAGGTGTAAACAGACAGAGACGTTTCAGACCAAATGATAACTTTAAATATTGAGCAACATATTAAAAAGAGGGAGAGTTTTTTTTTTAAGTTGAATCTAAAGTATAACACAAAAAATTAAAAAAGACATAAAATAAATTTTGACAAAATATTTGTGGAAATAAATGAAATCTTTAACATAATACAATGTTGACTTTTGCAAACTTTTCTGTCAAAACGGATAACCAGCCTGTAACTGATGCTTTCAGTTTGATCATCTTTTATAACATGTTTATTAAACCAGTGATTAAAGTTGTAACTTTTATAAGTCCGTATCAGCCACCATAGTTGTATTTAGTGCTTAGATGTTTCAGAGTGGAGTCTTTGTTCTAAATTTGTGCTTCTTTCTCTCAACAGAATGTCCCAACAGGGCCCAACAACAAGCCTAAACTCCCCATCCTTATTGCACAGTGTGGAGAGATGTGAGCCCACGGGTGCTAAACACCATGTGAAAATGACACAGGCTCATTATACATTTAATGTCTTAATTGTGACTTGTTACTCTTCAGAAAACATCAACACACTGATTTCTACTATGGTTCATCATGAACACTGAAGGACTAACTGCTGCATCAAAACCCAGATTATTCACAGTCAGGTTCATTCTGATTATTTATAGTCAGGTTTTGGTGCAGACAGGATAAATTATTTTGTTTAAAATCTGGTTTGAAAATTGATGTGTTCAATGCTTTTGTTCTGAGTCGAAATTAAATATGTTTGTGTAACTTTTTTTTAATTTGAAGAAAGAAAATTGGTTCGTTGTCACACTTTCTATTATTTCCGTCTTCCAGCAAATTGATGCATTATTGTAAACTTATAATTAACCCATTAAAACACGTAAGAGTGGGTGCTGGTAAGAAAACAGAACTCAGCTGATCTACTTCATTTATCGCCTACACAATTGTGTACATTTTTATAGTTACATATTATACTGTCATATTCATTTTCTGACATCTCCTGCATAGGATTATGTAGGCAGAATATTTTTCCCACCAAAATTCCTGTATTTGACCAAAGGGGTTAAGAGAAGGGAAATCCAGTAGTGATAATGTTTTGTTTTGTTTTTTGGCCACAGCAGCTTTATTGAAAGTGTAGATATGACAGGAAAGCAGGAGAAGTGATGGGGAAGACATACAGGAAAGAGCGACAGGCTGCCACTCGGAACCTGCGGTGCCTGCTTCCAGCCTCCCGGCAAACATGGTCGCCTGCTCCACCACTGAGCCACACCGACGCCCGTCGTGACTGTTTTTGCTTACAAGGATTTAGCCATGAAATCTGAACTAGCCTTATTTAAATTTATTGGACGTACAAATTATGCTGCCTTTGTACAAAAATGTGAATGAACTCTTTTCATGAGTACCGACAAATCATATTTTTCCAGGACACACTGTGCATACAGTATTAGAGCATAACATCTGGGAACACCCTAGAAATTAGTTCTGAAAAAAATACGGGTATTATTTTATTAAGAGTGTAACAATGAGAAATGTAGCTAATTCCTCTAGAGTGAGTGGCATTTCTCTTGATTCTAATTAGGTTGCAGTAGTGTCTCAACATCTCAACTTTTTATTTATATAGCGTCAACTTGAAAGCAAACTATGAGGGAGAAAAAAATCTCATTCCCTCATTGTCTTAAAAAAATTAAGGTGTAGCAAAGTCAATACAAATAACTTTATTCCAGAATCTTAAATAACAGACAAACCAATAGAAATAAATTGACAGAACTAGGACTCAGCAATATGACCTCAAATCAAAATCCAGATTATTTGAACATTTTACTTTGAGTGATGAACAATTATTATTATACACACTATAGTATCTGTATTATATAATAATATCAACAGATAGAGTGGGTGTGTGTGGTAACACACAATGGTATGTTTTAAAAGAAACCATACACAATGGGGGAAGCATTAACAGAACTTAAAAACAAAAATAAATAATGTGGGCAAGATTACATCAATTAGAGATTCTGAAAGTTGGTTTTGATTCATTTTCAGTTGCACAGCCCCAGACAGACCTCTACGAAATGTAATCAAATCAGAGTTCTTCCAGGATGTTT
>VUQJ01034474.1:0-10682 GCA_015108635.1 Andinoacara biseriatus
GTCTGATCCTTTCTTAGTAACATTCACATTTACTTTAATGGATTACACAGCAGTGGGGAATCAGTTTTATTACAGTAGAAGTCTTTCTGAAAGTGCTGTAACTAAGTTAAAGGCTATAATTCCTTCATTATTCTGCTCTTCAGTGATAACACAGTGCAGAGCAGCTACCTAAACTCTGCTCCCAGTGAGGTCGATTATCTCATCAGTAGTTTTACATCCTCACTGCGTACGACTTTGGATACTGTGGCTCCTGTGAAAAGGAAAGACTCAAATCAGAAGGTCCTGACTCCGTGGTATAATTCACAAACGCACAGCTGAAAGCAGATAACCTGTAAACTGGAGACGGAATGGTGTCTTACTGAATTAGAAGATGCTCATTTAGTCTGGAAAAAGAGTTTGCTGCTCTATAAAATGTTTTAGGGATTTTTGTTGTTTTCTAGCCCTCCACTGCTTTTGAAGAGAGGGGTCCTACAGCGGTGAGGATGAAAGGGAGGAAATTCAAACAGCTGCTAACCCAACCCAGCTTGATAGGAAAATACTTCTCTGTATAATGTTGATTCCAGCAGATACACAGATGAAATCATCTTTGCTATACTGAGTTCAGCTCAGTGTCGGGCAGTGAAACCACCAAGGCTGAATAAGCTTACTGTCCTTCTTTAATAAGCTAATAAATCCAAGCTGATAGATTAATGAGAGCAGTTTGTTGAACCGGGTTCCATCCAAGTACCCCTGATTCAAAAACCTACTATTACAATATGAAGAGGCGACTAGTGTGGTCTTAAATGATTTATTGTGCTTATTCATAATGAAAGAACACGTCAGTGTGGGAGGAAGGACAAAAGCGATGGAATCATCATTATCACTTATATCATTGCTGTTGCAAACCATCCATCCATCCTTTTCCACTTATCCTGTTCAGGGTCGCGGAGGTGGGTGGGTGGTGGGGTTGAAGCCTATCCTAGCTGTCACAGGGTGAGAGGCAGGGTTCACCTGTACAGGTCATCAGCCTGTTGCAGGGCTAACACAGACAGACAACCATTCACACCTACGGGCAATTTAGAATCACCAGTTAACCCAACCCCAGTAACTGCATGTGTTTGGGCTGTGGGAGGAAACCCACGCAGACACAGGGAGAACATGCAGACTCCACACAGAAAGTCAAAGTGGATTTGAATCCAGGCCTTCTTACTGAGAGGCAGCAGTGTTGACCACCACTGCCCTGCTGTTACAATCCATATATTAAAATGTTGAAATTGCGTTGGGATTCATTCACAGAGACGTTTGAAAGGGTTGGGCGTATGATACTTTGTAATGTTTTGTCATTTGTAAGCTCACAGTGAACTGTACTTACTGATGCGTTCTGTCTTCTGCAGGGCTGATGAGTGGGTGCTGAAGGGAATCTCAGGCTACATCTATGGTCTCTACCTGAAGAAGACCTTTGGAGTCAATGAGTATCGGCACTGGATCAAAGAGGTTGCTGCTTCAATCTGAGCTCTTCATAAATCTTCCCTCAGTAAACTTTAAAAGTTGTCCATACAGTTCCTTAACAGTTAATGCAAAGCTTGTCTGCACTTCATTTGCATATTTATTGTTTGATTTCAAACCCACTGTGATGTGTACAGAGTGAAACTATAAAAATTGTGTCTTTGTCCTACAAGTTGTGGACCTAACTTTATTTCTGAACAGCTTTGCCTGTAAATTGATCCACTGCTTCATACGTCAGTTTTAGCGTGTGTGTGTGTGTGTGTGTGTGAGCGTGATCTGTCTCCTGTGTAACCGCAGCCTCCGACTGACGGAAACGCTGACTTGTTGTCACGTGATCGTTGGTCTCAGCCGAGTCACTCGGGATTTCGCTGTTGTGCTGAACGGCGCAGAATTCTTTGTTTTGTTCAGGACCTGGTTATTGCTATTGCTTATTGATTGATTTTAGTTTAATGTCGCACGTTTAAGCTCAGATTTGATCATTTTACTTGATGGAATGTCAAACAGGCTCCAATCAAGTCAGAATGTTGAAAATCTGATGATTATACCTGTTACAGATTAATTAGATTCTTTTTAATAAAGAAAATGTGCTTTTGTAACTCACGGACAGCTTTTTGGGTTCAGAGAATGTTAATGCTGTATTTTTTCCACAGGAGCTGGACAGGATTGTGGAATATGAGCTAAAAATGGGAGGGGTCCTGTTGCACCCCACCTTCAGCGGTGGGAAAGAGAAAGATAAGTAAGATGTTAAATTCTGATCAATCTCAGCAGTTAATTGTAATTCTGTGATTGCACATTATAGCTGGTTTGTCAGATTTTAACTTCCTTTTTTCTTTAGTCCAACTCCCCACCTTCACTTCTCCATTAAACACCCCCACACTCTGTCCTGGGAGTATTACAAGATGTTCCAGTGTAAGGCCCACCTGGTGATGAGACTGATAGAAAACAGGATCAGTATGGAGTTCATGTTGCAGGTCAGGGATGATTTTTGTGTGTGTGTGTCATTGTAGTTACTGAACTTCAAACTGCTTCTTTGTGTGTTCTGTTTGAGCCCATTTTTCTGTTGCACCTTTCTTTTAGGTTTTCAACAAGCTCCTGAGTCTGGCCAGTACAGCCTCATCTCAGAAGTATCAGAGTCACATGTGGAGCCAGATGCTTCTGTCCACTCACGCCTTCCTCAAATCCATCTCCAATGTCTCTGGCAAAGACATAGGCCCCCTCATCAAGCAGTGGGTGTATCCTTTATCAGAATCAGCTCTTTGCAGGGATCATAGAGGATCTGATACACCAACACTTCACACTGCTCACAGCCACAGAGTGTAAGGGGCAGGTACCTTTCAAAGTAAAATACTGAGCAGACATTTCTGCTGAGCATTTCTAATGCTTCAACTTTCATTTCAAGTGATGGAAACATTAAAATTGACCATTTCTAAATTCAGTAAAATCTGAATTAAAGAAATGTGTCATGCATATAGCTACCTTTGCAGCATTAGCAGACCTGTTACAATCATTGCAATGTTAGCTTTAAATATAACAGAGGGTCTTCGTCCACTGGCCATGAGTCCTCCAGCTGGGTTTAGTCTTAACCCTTCGTATGCAGAGACCAGAGCAGTGTGGTGAAATTCTTCGGCAGTTTTGCCTTCAACAGAAAGAGGAACGTGCTAGAACTGGAGATCCGTCAGGACTACACGTCCTCTGGAACGCAGAAATATGTGGTGAGTCTTACAATGCAACGTAAAAATCCCGTCCTGGATCTCAGCCAATGTGTCAGATCATACTTTTAAAAAAGAACCAATTCCAGACTCGGTTTCGCGGGTCTCACCACGCAAGGGTCAGAACGTTGTTTTGTTTGAATATTTCCCTGCAGGGTCCTATCAAGGTGACCGTACAGGAGCTGGATGGATCCTTCAATCACATGCTGCAGATAGAGGAGAACAGCCTCAAGCATGACATTCCCTGCCACTCAAAGAGCAGAAGGTATCGCACACAGCTTCACTGTGTCCTGCTGGGCTCGGCTGTCTATTACAGGAGTCACTGTGCCACAATTGTTCATTACAAGGACAGAGACATGACAGGCTACGTGTGTGTGTGTGATGTCATTCAGAAGGAGGTGGTAGCTAGCAAATTCCAAGGAAAGAATGCGTCACTGTTTCCTCCTGATGCATCAATGTTTCCAATCGTCATCTTAGTTTCTGTCCTCAGTGAAGGAGTCTTTAATGTTAGTGTTCAGATGTTCAGTCATTAATTGTTCTGTTGGTTCCTTTTTGCAGAAACAAGAAAAAAAAGATCCCTTTGATGAACGGAGAGGAAGTGGACATGGATTTATCTGCAATGGAGTAAGATGATGCTGCTGCCATTCGTTGCTCTGCCATGGTAATCCATATGATGTAGCATGTGCAGTACGTCCATGTCTGTTCATTCCTCTGCAGTGCTGACTCTCCTCTCCTGTGGATCCGAATCGACCCCGACATGTCCATTCTGAGAAAGGTGGAGTTTGAGCAGGCTGACTTCATGTGGCAGTATCAGCTGCGCTATGAGAGGGATGTCGTTGCACAGGTGGGCTAACAGTGAGAGTGCAGGGCTGCACACAGGCATTAGAGAGCAGTCCAGTTTGATCTTTGTTAGATGGTAGTTAAGGTTAATAAATTGTTTTGAGTTCCTCAGCTCGCTAATGTTCTTTGTTTCAATGCTGCTGCATGTATGGAGACAGGATGCACCTGTGCAGCTTTTTTCACTCCTAGTATGATACTGATGTGTTGGCTTCAGCTTTGTTTCAGGCCCTCGGTACCTGTTAGATGTGCTAAAGGATAAGCTGTATTCCTCAGTCTGAGGAAGAGACTGGGAATCATTCTTTATGTAACATCAGCCAGAGTGATCGCTTTTATAATAACATCAAATGTAACATGTAAATACTTCCAGGTATTTATTAGTAAATCAAAAATGGGACCAGGATGGATATAATAAAATAAGGCTCTCATGGCATTGCCAGTGTGAGAGAGTCTTTATTATTCCAGTCACCCTATTTCTCCTTTCCCTGCTGCACCTCACACACAGCAGACAGATGAAATGACAAGCAGTTGAGTTCACAACAACATAATATGTTGTGCTAAAAGCACTAAAGTGTTACACTAATGAGAGAGAGAGTCACTTAAAGAAAAGCTACTAACCATCCGGTCTCCTGCATATTGTTTTTTCAGTTATTGTTTATCTGATTCCTCATAGAGGAATGTAGCTCTTTTTTCAGGCTGCAGCCAGGAACGTTGTCTTTCAGGAATTTGGAGTATTTAGAAAATCTTTCTTTTAAATTTTGCTTTAATGGTTTAATGAAATAAGTTTTCAGCCATTTTATCGCTGCCATGATTTCTGCTCCGCAACTAGAAAAAGTGCAACATTAGAGGCACTGTGTTGGTGTTGGCGGCATCTCTTCCACAAAAACTTTCACATTGACCATCGCGCGAGAACGATGTGACCGAGGATGTTCAAATTCACACCACAGGTGCACGTACCTGTTATGATTCCACAACAGCTGAACTGTCCTCGTGTTTACGTACATGTTCATCTTTAAACAATGATCTCTGATAGGAGGAGGCCATCTCAGCACTTGAAAAATTCCCAACTCCTGCCTCCAGGCTGGCTCTGACTGACATCCTCGAGCAGGAACAGTGTTTCTACAAAGTTCGCATGCAAGCGTGCTTCTGTTTGGCCAAGGTATGTGTCAGTGTGTGTTTGTGTGTGATCCATTAACACCAAAGGGCGAATCTAAACATTCGTGTTACAGCTTTTCCTGTATTGAAAACCACAATCTGTTGACTACAATATGAACTGTAAGCCACAACCATTGTGATGATGGCAAGTCACTCCAAAACGTCTGCCCAGCTGGTGCAAGGGTCACAGGTTCATCCTAACTTGTTTTCCCTCATCCGTCAACATCCAGCTGGTGTGTGAATCATCCCAACCAGCTTTTCCTGGAACCACTCTACACCATCCTTCTGGGAGAATCTGTTGGTAATTGGTGCGTGGAAAAGAAGAAGAGCATTTCAAGAGGGAACAGTTCATATATACAATTTATAAGCAGGTAGCAGGTTCCCTTATTAGGAGGGAAAAGATGAGATTTCCTGCCTCTAAGCAATTATGGACAAAATGGGAAGTTTACACCAAAAGAGCTGCTGCCTCAAACGAGAGGATGTCCATAGAGCTTACTTACCTGAAACTAACTGACCTCTGCTTCATCCTGTCAGTGGCCCCGAGGGAGCAGTACCCCCTTCTGCCCCATCTAGACTCAGAGGATGTATGTTTGGGTGGAAAGCAGTTCTTGTTTTTAGTGCTTTTGTGACTTCACCTGGAGTTCAGAACATCTGAGGAAGACTCTGATAGGCCTCAAACAGAAGGTCTGTCACAGAGCTGCTGATGTGCAGTATTGGTATATTTCCCCCTATTCAATGACCCACAAGAGTGTACAATTTTCCACTTGATGCTTCAGTAGAGCAAATATATCACCATGAAGCTTCGGACCAGGAGAAAGTTTCAGTGCTTCATGAAGCTTCATTTCACCATCACTGCTGTATAAACTGGATTTGTGTAACCAGGATTTGATGAAGAAGACTGAATGTTGTGGCGAGGTGTTGAGCCTGACCAATAAAGGATTTTTTTTTTATTAGGACCGATACAGATATTAGGCATTTTCCAGGCCTTTTCTTTCCCTTTTTCAGACACACAAAACATAAACAGATTTCCTTACATTTGTGTGTAGTTATTTATGAGCCCTTGCTAATATGTTTTTTATTGTCACAACAAGTTGTCGGTTACTCATTTACGCTGTACCCGAGTCTGCGGGGATCATCTGGTGGTTGTTTGTTGTGTTCCAAACTTGTTGCCAGCAGGGAAGTTGCAGAGTGGAGCAACTATGCAGCATCAACACACAGCGTGGTTTAATGGTGTTTCCCCTGCCCCCTCTTTACTTTTGAATTTTTTATTTTATATATTATAAATGCAGTACTGATCTATCGGCACATATCAGGCTGATCGCTGGGTCGGGCTCTTGTTTAGACTGCTTGAGTCTGTCGGAGGTCACAGTAAAGCCGCAGTAATGCTCAACCTGTTTGTGAACGGCGACATCAGCACAACCCCGTAACTATAAATATGTCTCTAAATGCTTTGGGATGTGTTTGACTAGCTGCAGTCTTGTTGCTTCACCTCTGGAATGGGAATAAACGGGGAACAAAGCAGTTGCAGGCGTCTTCTGATCTAGTACTGTTGCAACAGCTCTCTCCATACTTGTGCACTGATGTACCTTTGAGAACCCTCGAGCCCAGGCGGAACGCATAAGCCGGGTTACACAACTACAAACTGAAATAATGCTAAAGCACACGGTGCACCAGCAGTCATGATGTCACTTTTGCTGCTCTTTGGCATCAGCCAGGATAACAACAGTGAGCATAAATGGCCTGTAATGCTGTTAACATGGGAAAACAATGTGCTCATGCTGAGTTTGGCTGTACCTGATATTGTTGTAAATGGCGCTGGAATTCATTCAGTCCAAATAAAGCTGATTGTTGGAGCAGACTGGATGGTGGCATTTTGGTGCGGATGGATTTGTTGATGAAAGAAAGTAAACTGGTGAGAAACAAAGTTTTAATAATGAAGTTTTTGGGAGGTCTGAATGAAGCATCCATGAAAGAACGAAGTAGTTTAAGTTTATAGCTTCACAGTTTAACTCAGCTTTATTTATTTTATTTTATTTAGTCAAACATGCCAAAAACAGACGCTTTGCCTTCGTTTCTTGTGCGTTCACATCACTACTCACTCAATATTTTAGTAATAATGAACATTTCTTCCTGATCTTAAGTTCAGACTATATTGTGAAAGGCCTGCAGTAGGACTGCAACACATCGTGGGCCTGAAAGGGCACCCAGCACTTAGATACTCGCTGCATTTCATCAGCTGACTGAATAATTCTGTTCTGTGGCTGCAGGAAATTCTCTATTCTCTGGATTTGGTCTATTCTAACTTCCACCCACTGAATTTTCAGCCTTCAGGTTCCACCTGAACCAATATTTTCACAACATGAGTGGAGGATGAAATATCAGCACTTCGCTTCTTTCATTAACCTGCTGTGTTTGGCCACAGAACCCCCAACAGACTCCGTAATAATGGCCTTTAGTTTACACATAGAAGTGCAAACACACATTCTGCCTGCACACACAGGCCTTCACATCGCACTGACCACAAAGTGAAGTATGGCAGGCTGTAATCCTCTGATGGACCTGGCTCCATTGTGATTGGTCAGGATGAATTTTAGTTGCGTGTTGTTGGTGGAAAATGTGGAGAGGAAGAAGGAATGGCCACACATAAAAACTGACGAATGCACGCACACGTCAGAAATACTGACACAGAAAATGCAGGTGTGTTCGTGAATGCGTCCACACATCCAACCACTCACCTCCAACTTATTCAGACCAAACGACAACATCCTGTACGAGTGACCCTTGGCCCCGTTTTACCACATTAACATAAATTCCCCAATATCCTGTTGGAGCTCAAAGACCGCTGGAGCCACTGGTCTTCATACCTGTGGAAACCTCATACGCTGCTCGTGTGTACATTTGCTGTTTGCTTTGTAGCTCAGCTCTCACCACAAGAAGTACAGCAGACAGAAAGAGCATTGTTACACACTTTAGAAAATTCTTCACGTGTCATTTGTGTGCCATGCAGTATTTCTAAAATGCCTCCTGCAGCTATTATACTTCACCGTACGTTTTTCATTCCTTGGGCTCTCCTGTAATTGTAACTGTTTCTTTTTTCTCACTGATCCCCTTCTGCACAGCCTCTCCTGCAGGGTCAGAGGAGCACGTTTTCACACAGACAGATACAGAAAGTTATTCCTGCCATCAGCCATCGGGTCACTTTAACGAGTCGCTTTAACAAACCCACTCTGCAGAGTTTACACACTTTCTCTCTCCGAGAAATGTAAACAATATTTTAATCTATTCTTCTCCAGACTTTATTAGGCTTTTTTCTTAATGTCATTGCACATCTGCATATTACTCCTCAGATTGTTGCTTATTTAATTCAACTCAGTGTCTGGTTACCCCTATTTTTTTGATCTGTTTACCTACCTGTCTTCCTATCTACCTGCCGACAGTCACTTGCTGCCTGTGTCATTGTGCTCCTTTGTTATGGTGTGATTCTTGCAGATAGCCAATGCCATGGTGAGCACATGGCAGGGTCCACCGGCCATGAAGTCCCTGTTCACCAGAATGTTCTGCTGCAAGAGCTGCCCCAACATCGTCAAGACCAACAACTTCATCAACTTCCAGAGCTACTTCCTGCAAAAGGTACAGCAAACATTACAAAGTTCACATGACCCCCGTCCTGAATCCTGTCACTAAACATACAGGATACAACTGATTTTGAATTTGTTGATAACATGAGAAGCTCTTTATGGGCTCACTGACAGCCAGAAAAATCATTCCTGAAGTTTCAGTAAATGCTGACGGCATCAGGAGAACTTGACATTGAAGATTGAGACATAAATATGCTGACTGTCCTTCAGGCTTTGTAAACAAAACACACGCAGGACAGACACAAATGACTCAAATACAGAGAGATTACTGTGGGCTGTACTAGTAATGACAGAGTACTGTGAACTATGACAAAAGCAAGTCAGCTAAACTCGTTATCTGCTGGTTGAGTAGCAGGTAATCGTGTCACGGCAGACTGTGTGTGTGTGTGTGTCCTGTGGTTGGTAGTATTAAGGGCTCTGTAAGTGTTTGCCATATTCTCAAATATTTGTATTAGTCTTGAAAATGTAAAGAAGCCAGGCCCTGCAGGAGTTCACTCTGCGCTCAGTTATATTGTAAAATTCAGTTTCTCATTTTTTTCCTGCATACATTTTTTGAATATATATATTATTATAGATGTAATCTGTCCTAACGGTTTATTTGTGTTTGCTCCTCATGTCAGACGATGCCGGTTGCCATGGCGTTACTCCGAGATGTGCAGAACCTCTGTCCCAAAGATGTCCTCAACTTTATACTTGACCTGATCAAGTACAACGACAACAGGAAAAACAAAGTCAGTGTAACTGTATCAGGAAGAGGGCGGTTCTGCTTTTCACTGTTTGGTTAATCAGCTACAGACATTTTATTTTAAACAGAAATGACTCAGAATTTCACTTTTGCTAAGAAAAGGATTTAATCACATGTGACTGTGAAACTCGATTTACACTCAGTGCACTGAAGCCCCACTGAAAAGCATCCATAAACATCCTCCATCATTCTCATTTTTTCCGTCCTTCCTCTTCAGTTTTCAGATAACTACTACCGAGCAGATCTGATTGAAGCCTTGACCAACTCCCTGACCCCCGCCATCAGCATCAACAACGAGGTGCGCACAGTGGACAATTTAAACGCCGATGTCCGTCTCATCTTGGAGGAGATCACCCGATTCCTAAATATGGAGAAGTTGCTGCCGAGCTTCCGGAACACCATCACTGTCAGGTACCATGCTGAGAGTGTCATCCTGTGCATGTTCAAAGCTTTTTCCCTAACAAGCGTTTCACACACCTTTGATTTTATAGAATCACACTCCTTCCCTCTTCTCTCCAGCTGTCTGAAAGCGATTCGCCAGCTTCAGAAGAACGGCCACATTCCCAGTGACCCGTCACTCTTCAGGTCCTACGCTGAGTACGGACACTTTGTAGATGTTCGCAGTGCCGCACTGGAAGCGCTGGTGGACTACACTAGAGGTAGAAGGAATAAGACATGTTTGGGTGTCTCAGTATGGTACCTTTGCTGCTCTTTGAGTGTCACAATCAAACGCCCAGCTGTAGAGTTTCTGCTTTAATTACTAAATGTGCTAATATCTTACTCAAAGTCACAGTCATAGACACTCTGACCAAAGTAGTAACATGGCTGGTTGCAGTAGATGGCTGTCCCACCCTGAGCCTGGATCTCTCAGAAGTATTTGTTCAGAGGGAGTATTGCAAACTAACATAAGTAGTGTAACTAAATACTTTGTCCGGGGAGTAATTAGGTAATTTACTGCATTACCTTTTTAAAAATGTAGTGACTCCAACAAACGCAAACTGGCTTCTAAAGCTTCTTCCTATAAAGGAGGAGCTCTGTTTTTGTTTATGAGAGTCCAGCTCGTCACATAAAACTCCACCAAGTGTTAAAAAAAAAAAAAAATGTGTTTTTATT
>VUQJ01034477.1:0-11154 GCA_015108635.1 Andinoacara biseriatus
TTCAATTCAATTCAATTCAATTCAATTTATACAGCGCCAATTCACAACAAACAGTCTCCTCAAGGCACTTTGTATTATAAGGTAAAGACCCAACAATACTGCAGAGAAAATCCAACAGTCAAAACGGCCCCCTATGAGCAAGCATTTGGCGACGGTGGAAAGGAAAAACTCCCTTTAACAGGAAGAAACCTCCAGCAGAACCAGGCTCAGGGAGGGGCAGTCATTGGAGAGAGAGAGGACAAAAAAAAAAAACAATGCTTTGGAAGAGACACAGAGAATGATTAAACACAGAGTGAAGTATGAACAGAGTAAAAATGGTGAGTAAAAAGAAGCGCCCCTTCGGTTGGCTCGGGCCTAATAAGAATAAAGAAGAAAAAAAATAATAGTGAAGAATGCTTACGATTCCAATTATGCGCCATTCCAGTCACCTTCATATATACCTTTTCGGAAACGTCTCAACCTGACGCACGTCCCCATGACTTGTGACCGCATCCCATGGGACCTTGCCCAATTTTGGACCGCCCCCCACACACACTCCATGCGATTACAATAGGGCTTGGGCCTAATAATGGAGAACTCGAGCGATTACAATTAGGCACTTTTCCAGTCACCCTCACTCCATGCGATTACAATAGGCTCCTCGCTGATCCCTTCGGGAGGCTCGGGCCTAATAATGAAGAATGCTTACAGTTTCAATTATGCACCATTCCAGTCAACCACACATATACCTTTTCCGGGGTCACTTGCGACTGCATCCCATGCAACTGCATCCATTTTTGCGCCGCACCCCCCTAGCGATCACTATAGGCTCCTCGCTGATCCCTTCGGAAGGCTCGGGCCTAATAATCCACATTTAATCATTTTATTCTTTGGTGAAGTTGAGAAAGCTATATTGTTTGTTTTGGAATTTTCATGCTTAAATAGTTTTTTTGCTGATTTTAGGTTTGTTTTTTGGTGGTCTGGGAGCAGGCATCATCTCTATGGGGATGGAGTTTTGGGGGATGGCAGGATCAGTGTTGCAAGCAGCAAAGTGACAGTAGAACACTCAGTACAGGGTAGAAGAGGTGTTATTTCCCCTTTTCTGTATTAATGCTGATATGAAGACTGTTGATGCTGTATTGATCCATTTCTTCAGTACCAGTCTTAATGCTTAGCAAGAAAATGCATTCTTTCAAATCTGGTTAAGAAATGTTATGTATAGATTTACATTTACCACATTTGTCAAGATGGAGTATTTTGCGGTGAAAAAATATTTTACGCAAAATACTCCAAAAGTCTCTTGGTTTTCATCGGATCAATTTCAGTTTATTTGTGTGTCCAGGGGAGAGATTTTCCTGATATTGAGGTAGATATTTGGGTTTCATAATACACATGCAAATGTCTATACGTTGAGATGCATTTGGTCCCTTTCAGCATACTCGATAACCTAAAAACTCACACAGTTTAGTGCACTCCTTTAAGTATTACTCATGCTTTAGGTGGTTAAAAAGAGAAAATTAAAACAATGCTTGCAGAAAAATTAAGATGTGTGTGTGTTGATATGAATGCTAAAGAGAGGTGTGTGTTCATTCATGTATGAGAGTGTACTCTCATACATGAATGATGTAATAACAGGACACTTGTTTCTGCAGAACCCAAATCGCCCCAGACCGCAGACTGAATGTGCTCTGCTCAGACTCTGCCCAATTTTTTAGCATTTTCCAATATTCAACAATCCATTTTCTTCTATTTTTCCTTTTCAGGGTTGTGGAGCCTATCCCATCTGTCATAGGTTGGGAGGCAGGGTACACCCTGGACAGGTCACCAGCCTGCCGTAGGGCTAACACAGAGAGACAGGCAACCATTAATACAGAGAAAACCCCAAAAATCAGACAGCCCCCCCCAATGAGCAAGCACTTGGTAACAGAGGGAAGGAAAAAACTCCTTTTTAACTGGAAGAAACCTCTATGACACATGTCAGACTCAAGGCCAGCGGGCCATATCCGGCCCGTGATGTAAATTCATGAGATGATTTCATATAGCTATTAATAATGGCCTATGGTAAATATTGCTCCCACAACTTATACTACAAATCTCACAATGCACCGCAACAGCACCTGTAGGTCAGTGCTCAGCAGACAGCACTTTTTACAGTGACATATAAGCATATAAAAATGACCAAATGAAAAGTGGAAAACAGGTGGGAGGCAGAGGACCTGATCGCTGACCTGATCGCTGAGGTAAACCGTGTGTCTCTTTCCCCACCAGCGATGTGTTGGGAAAAGAGCAGATGGGTGGGACATTTATGGGAGAAGATGCAGAGGAAGACCTGCACAGGTGAACTGACAGTGCATCACTGCTCACACACCAGGAAACGCTGCACAGCAAAGTCCTGAAAACAGATTGTATCATTAGCACGGTAACACAGACGGTGCCGGCGATCATCGCTGAGGCACCCGTTACGTGCCTTACCTGGCGCGAAGAGCTGTTTAACACTGAGTGTATCACCACTGAGCTGACTGAACAAAGGAATTTTGAATTACCGTAATTCTGCGACCGTTTGTCATAAAAATTCAGTTTTTGAAAGCTGAGAAATTGTGCACATCACACATCCAATATAGGGTTTATTACAGTAAAAGTTCGCAAATAGCAGCACCTTTGTACCTTCAGCTTCAGGGATGGAAATCAAAGCAAGTCTCCACCGCTGTGTTTGCAGCTGCACTTTTAGCTGATAAACTGGATACGCTGGGCAGTTTATGCAGCATTTTTCTGCATATGAAGCGCAAAAATTCACATCACAATTTTTACCTGAAAAATTAGCAAAGTTTCATCATCTTGATATATTCTCATTTTTCCTGATGTCATTTCTGAAGAAAAATATACTTTTATATTTTATTTAATGTGTTGAGGAAAAAGTTGCTGTATTCTGACCATTCAAATCATATTGCTGATTAAAATAATTTTTTAATTCTGTGCGGCCTGTGACTCATACTGTGTCTTCAATTTTGGCCCTTCATATGACTGAGTTTGACATCCCTGCTCTATGATGTTCGCCACCATTAGCCAAGGAGAACAGTATAAATCTGCAATGTAGTGATGACAATTATGACTTTGGCCACAGTTCCACAATAATGATAATTCCCTTAATCCACATACATGACAAGTCTATAAAAGTCTTTATCCCAATAACATCCTTGTGTATCACCCTTACATAAGTCATGAATTTTTTTTTTCTGTTCACTAAAAATGTGCCTTGTAGGATTTGGGTGTAAACTGGAAAAAACCTCTGCCAGAACAAGGCTCAGGGAGTGTCCTCACCCACTATTTGTGATCTTTGTTTGTTTTTGATTAGCCCATAGTTTTTCTTCAACATCACGGGGTTCCATATATTTTTACAAAATACTTAACATTATTTTAGCTCATTAAAATTGATTTAACTTGTGGTTCAGAAATGCCAGAATGTTCAGCTATTAAACAAAAACTGTGTTGGATCATATCTGTGATCTGCTGATTTGATGAAATGTAAAAAAGTAAAAGAATAGAAAAAAAGACTTTATATTTTGCCAGGGTTTTTTATAGTGCCCTATCGGTCTAAAGTAGAAGTAAACCTGGAGATGTTCAGTCATGTAAAATACTGTGAGTTGCATGTTTTTATACACAGTAGTTCAGTACGAATTCAGCATGAATAAAAGTACAATAACAACACATACCCAGTGAGCCCACAGTAGCGCCTATCAGATTAAATATTTGTATTTCCTATCCTATCCTAATCCTATTTGCATTATCAAACACAAAAACTTATTTTCAATTAACTTGTGCTAGTTGATTATAATATCTACAGGCTTATCAAAATTAATATGACTTCACACAAATGATAATGCAAAGTAGTTCAAATATTGGTTTGGAAGATGCTGCTCAAAATACTGGGTCTGGATGGGGAAAGGGGAAAAGAGGGAGTGACTACCTAGAGCCCCAAGGTTGCAGGGACCCAAGCAAGACTGGGAAAACGTTTGTTTTGTTGCTATTTTTTTTTAAATTTCTAAGTAGTAGGCGTGACAATTAAACTGCCTGAATAAATAGATTAGGTGACTGAACCTTGATTTAAATAAATAAATAAATAATGGAGGCTCTGATGCCGGTTTTACCCCTTTCAAATGATGCAAAATAGAAGCTTATATTTCAATATTAATTTATTCCATTTAACACCAGTCTTGATGTTTTGTATGCATTACAATGAAATACAAACAGGCAAACAATTACCATAGGTTTGTGCAGTTAAGAATACATAAGTACCCAGTGAGTCCAACCCCAACTTCTTCAAAGAGCTTTCACAAGCACAACAATGCTGGACACACCTAAAGAATGAATTAAAAGAGTGCAGCAGAAAAACTGGGCATACTGGTTGAAGACAACAGCATGAATAAAAGTACAATAACAACACATACCAAGTGAGCCCAAGCACCAAACTAAATGCACGTGTAATTTGCTTGTAAGATGTGAATGAGCTCAGTGAACATTTGGTACAGCAAAACCGAACAAAGCTGGACACACCTAATCTAGGAACGAAAAGAGTGCAGAAGAAAAACCGGGCACACCGGTTGAACACAACAGTATGAATAAAATTACGCACGCACGCACATACGCACACACACACACACACACACACACAGACACACACACAGACACACAATGGTCCTTGAGTCTTAGTGATTGTTCCACAAGTAGTACAAGTGCTGTGGCTCAGGAGGTAGAGCAGGTCATCTGCTAGTAGAAAAGTGCTATATAAGAACTATTCAATTTCTTCATTTTATACCACAGTTTTCCTCATCATCATATTTTCTTTTGTCGTTCCTTGCTGTGCAATCAGCCACCGTAATGATAGTAATTTAATTGCCTACACAAAATGGAAAAAGAAAGAAATGCAGAAAACGTAGCAAATAATGAGTGAAAGAAAAAACTGAAAAGACACGCTGTCACTGTAGAAAGTTGAATGATGACAGCCACCAACGTTGCTTTTTCAGTTATTATTTTGTATTGTTGCATACAGATTCAATATAGACTTATAAACAGAAAGCTTCAAAAGTTTTGACACTGGGGTCTGTGATTTCCTGTCAGTAGTTACTACTTAAAAATACAGATTAAAAACTAAAAGCTAAAGTCATGTAATGGACACAAAATATATCTAGCAAAATTTTGCCTGTCCATAAAATTATGCTGATGGCATCTATTCTGGGATTTGATTTTTAATGAGTAACCTTGAAAAATGCTGGTATGAATGCTTTTGATTTTTTTTTTCCCAAAAATGAAGATTACTTGTTTATAATTTACTCTAGCATTATAAAGATGATGACATTTTATTTTTATGTCCTATATTGACTCAGACACAAAGATATAGAAATCCAGAATGCTGCATCTACACTCTTGACGAGGCCTTCAAAAATGTGTCATTAAACACCACTCTTGATATTTTGGCTAAGTGAGCTGCAGCTTCGCCTCCACCCTATTCTAAGACTGTAAAAGCTTCAACATCAGCCAACCTCCCCCAGCCCACACAAGACACTTCCAAAGCAATTACACTGTGCCCTCACATCACTGGACTGGGAAAAGAAAATTGAACAGTTTGGATGACAGCATCACCATGATGCCCATGGTTGAGGTCATGTGCCCACATGGAAATATTACTTCGGTTCACCAACCATGATATGAAAGAAGCTGCAAAACACCTGCCAGGCCCCAAAGAGAACAGTGAGGACTTTGTGGCCCACTTCTAGTCTATTCTAGTGGAATTCAAACCAGCAACCGCTGAGATAAAAAGACTATTTATTTAGATAAAAAGACTGATTATTTTAAAGTGGGGACAAACCATTTCATCAATTGTCAACAATAGGTGGCCAGAAAACAACATTGCCCTTAACCTTACAGGGGGATGAGCAGATACTGTACAAGCAGCAGATACAAATGGCATAATAATGCTCTATAACAGCCACTGCATGGCCACAGAGATTACATTTTTTTTTTTTTTCCCTCTTTCCAAAGAATTCCCCTGTGTTCAACAGGGAAATGAAACAGACGTGGACTATTTAAATCACCTGATGGAAACATATTCAAAGCAGAGCAGCTCAGATGGTCCGAGAGCTGGATGGAGAGATGCTTCCAATTCACAATCTGGGAAGTTCATTTGTTAGATCATTTTGTGAAAGGATTAAAACTACAAATATATGTATATACAAGCATGTTTATAGTAAACTATTATAGTAGGGGTAGTTAGATCAATCCAAATATCGATAATCTTGATACCAATGCAGGTATTTTATTGGATCAACATCACACGTGGATCAGCTTCATTCCCTTTTTTTTTACTCTTTCACCTCCCGTCTCCTCCTCTTCTTCTCCAACCTACAGCATGTCTCAACCATCTCCAGTCAGAACTCCCTCTTGTGTCCTTTACATGCAATAGCACAACATAACCTTTTCCCTTTTCCTGAAGCAATTACTTACATGTGACATTTTCACTGCATAACTCACTGCAGAAAGCTACGTATGTAGAATTACCATTTCAATGAACCAACAGTAATCTGAGAAATTTACAAACCGTATTAGTTACAGCAGCAACAGTGCAGCAGTAGAATAAAATAACCACAGTTTCACTGTCAACCTTAAACATCATTGTACGAACTATTACATTTCTAATTTCAATTTAAACCTGTTTGTTTTCTTGTAGTGTACCTTAGCAAAATATTAGTACATCTTTACTGGTCTTAAAGAACGCTTGTACCTGTCTGAACAGCAGGGTTTACATTTAGTTCTCACTTTATCTTACAAAACCTGTTAACCATCTTGGTGCATTTCTAGACCTCTGACTTCTTCTAAGTGCAACAGCAGACTCATTAGTGTTTCCAGGGAGTGCAAAGGTATCAGATACAGTGTCATTGTTTTGTTCTGAACCAGTTAAGGCTTGTTTTGGAAAGGGTGCAAGTTTTGAAGAATTCCACTTGCTTCCGTCATTTAGTAAGTATGTGTTTTGTCCAGCTTTCTTCATGACAGTCCGTGGTTCCGTGAATCTTGAAGATCCTTTGGGAACATGCTCAGGTCTGCGAGCACAAACCGTGTCACCCATTTTGACTGTTGGTGGTTTAGCTCGCATTTTCTGTGTCTGTGTATTCCTTCATTTTCATTTGCTTTTGTTTCACCCTCTTTTTGATTTGGGCGTGTGGTTTGCTTTTCAGTGTTACCGGGAGTATGTTTAACTTGGTGCGCATTTTCCTGTTTCTCAGTAGCTCAAATGGGGTTGCTCCAGTGGTTGCATGAGGAGTAGCTCGGTATTTGTGCAAGAACTCTGTTACAGCCTCTTTCCATGAATTGTGACTTCTTTCACATGCCTGTATGCAGTCCTTAAGTACTCTGTTAAATCTCTCCACAGCACCATTTGCTTTAGGATAGTATACACTGGACCTTAAGCGCTGTATCTCTCTCTCTCAGAAAGTTTTTAAATGCATGAGAAGTAAACTGACAACCGTTATCAGAGACCAGGTACATCGGATTACCTTGCCTACTGAACACAGTGGCTAAAAAGCGAATGATGACATCTCTGGTGACAGTAGAGGCGAATGCAACCTCAGGCCATTTGCTGTAGTAATCTGTAAGTACAATGGCATAACGGCAGTCCCATGTAGCATTTTCAAATGGACCTGTAATGTCTATTGCGACTTTTTCCCATGGTTTGCTGGGCAACGTGACTGGTGTAAGTGGAGCAGGGGCAGTCATGGCTACCTTATCACTGAACTAGCAATTAACACAGGAAGCAATGACAGAGTGAACAAGTTTGTCTAGTTGTGGCCACCAGAACAGTTCACGCAGTCTCTGCTTGGCACGGACTATGCCTTGGTGTCTCTCATGTGCTAAATCAACAACTCTGGCCTGTAGTGAGATGGGAACAACAAGTCTATCTCGCCCTCTCATTATCAGTGAACCATGAACTGACAGCTCGTGTCGTACCTGAAGTATGGTGTAAGGTTCTCAGGTAGACCTTGTTTGCGATTGGGCCAGCCTTTCTGAATCAGGTTGCGCAGCAGTTACAGTTCTGGGCAGATTTCACTGGCAGAAGTGAACTCTCAAAGAGAAATGGCGTACAGTGACTCTTTAAAAACAGCTACAATCATGTCCGGTTCCTCTGTGGCCTCATTTCTGGCAGTCAGTGGCAGCCTGGAAAGGCAGTTAGCAGTAACGTTTTGATGTCCAGGGCGGTAAGTGACGTCATATGTGAAGCAAAGCAGTCGCGCTGACCATCTGGCAATTCTCAGTCCAGCACAGCCAGACCCTTTGGAGTTGAGTAAGGTTGTAAGCGCTTGATGATCTGTACGAAGAACAAAGCGATGACCCCAGAGGTAGGTTTGCCACCTTTCCACAGCCCACACACAGGCAAGAGCTTCACGTTTGACTGTGGAGTACTTGCGCTCAGCAGGGGAGAGTGTTCTGGATGCAAAAGCGACAACTCTCTCACATTGATCTGAATGACGTTGTGTCAACACAGCACCAAGTCCATAATCAGAAGCATCAGTAGTAACATAGGTTGGTAACTCAGGGTCGTACAGAGCTAAGGCAGGGCTATTGACCATCAGTTCTTTAAGTGCAGTAAAGCTAGACTCTGCTTCCACTGTCCACTTGAATTTTAAATCTGTGGAGTCTCTGAGCACTGCATGTTGTGGTTCAGTAACAGTTGCAAAATCTGGAATGAACTTACTGTACCAGGATGCAAGACCAAGGAAAGATTTCAGTGAAGATGTCTCGTGCGGAGGTGGAGCATGGATCACAGCAGTAACTCTGTCCTGGTCTGGTTGAAGACAGTCTTTTGAAATGGTGTGACCCAGGTAGTTGAGTGAAGGTGGATTGAACCGGCATTTTTGCATGTTGATTTGAGTCCAGCCTCAGCCAGGGCTCGGAGCACCTTCTGCAGGTTTTCATCATGTTCTCTTTGTGTAGAGCCATAGCAGATGATGTCATCCAGATATGCTTGTATGCCTGGCAAACCTGCTAGGATGATTGACATCATTTTTTGAAAGGCAGATGGGGCAGAAGCTAAGCCAAATGGAACTCTGCAGAAACGAAAAAGTCCATCATGAGTGATAAGTAATATCACGGCTGTCAGGATGTAGAGGCAGTTGGTGGTAAGCAGAGGCCAAAACTATAGTTGAAAAAACAGTTGCCCCTCGCAGATTTGTGAACAGTTCATCCATGTGTGGCAATGGATGGCAATCAGCAGTAATAGCTTTATTTGGCTCCCTTAAATCAACACACATGCGTCGTTTTCCACCGGCTCTCTTTTGTGTCACAACTATGGGAGAAACCCAAAGAGAAGCATCAATACGTTCAATGATGCCCTTTTCTTGAAGATCTTTGAGTTCCTCTGAAACAGCTTGTCTCACCGAAAATGGAAGTCTCCTGAGTTTTTGTTGCACTGGAACAACATTTGGCAGTGTGTGTATTTTGTGTATGAAGTTTTTAACACAGCCTATTTCCTGAACTGACACTTCTGGAGAAGTTTCTGGTACAGTCTGTGGCACAACAGGTTGAACAGTAGAGGTAGGAGGAGTAATAGTAGTAACAACTTTTTGTCCGTCAAGTTTCCTGAAAAAAATCCAAGTCAAGGAGAGCAGCACCTGAGTCAACCACAACTAAAGTACCGACAGTAGAATGATTACCATGAGAAATAGTAGCTTTTAAGCACCCTTTTACAGAAATTGCAGACTATCCAGGAGTTGGCATCCGCCAACTCCTGGATAGTCTGTGGTGCAACATGACGTTGGTGGATGGAGCAAGACATGATGTCCCAGATGTGCTCAATGGGATTCAGGTCTGGGAAATGGGCGGGCCAGTCCATAGCTTCAATGCCTTCATCTTGCAGGAATTGCTGACACACTCCAGACACATGAGGTCTAGCATTGTCCTGCATTAGGAGGAATCCAGGGCCAACCGCACCTCAACAATGAGGTTTCTAAAAGGAATAAATATGAAAGGGCCGGGCGCCTGGGTGGCTTAGTGGTGAAGCCAGCAACCACATGTTTTTCGTGATTTTTGTGATTTCTATATCTTTGTGTCTGAGTCAATATAGGACATAAAAATAAAATGACATCATCTTTATAATGCTAGAGTTAATATTACACAAGTAATCTTCACTTTTGGGAAAAAAAACAAAAAACAAGAGCACTCTTGCCAACATTTTTCAAGGTTACTCTTTAAAAATCAATCCCGGAAAATAGATGCCATCAGCATCATTGCATGGACAGGCAAAATTTTCCTAGATATATTTTGTGTCCATTGCATGACTTTAGTTTTTAGTTTTTAATCTGTATTTTTAAATGGTAACTACTGTCAGGAAATCACAGACCCGAGTGTCAAGACTTTCAAAGCTTTCTATTTATAAGTCTATATTAAATCTGTATAATACAAAATAATGACTGAGAAAAAATAACTTGTTGGTGGCTGTAATGATTCAACTTTCTACAGTGACAGCGTGTCTTTTCAGTTTTTTCTTTCACTCATTATTTGCTACAGTTCTCTCCATTTCTTTCTTTTCCCATTTTGCGTAGGCAATTAAATGACTATCATTAAGGTGGCTGATTGCACAGCAAGGAACGATAAAAGAAAATATGATGATGAGGAATCAGAATCAGAATACTTTATTGATCCCAGAGGGAAATTCCTGTTGTTATAGCAGCATCCGTTTATAGAAAGAATAAAGAATAAAACACTAATAATTTAAGTAAATTAAAACTAAAATACCTACAATATAAAACAAACATATCAATTCGAAATATATACATTGTACACATATATACATGATGATAATAATATAATCTATGGCCGTAGCTGATAACGATATGAATCTGGAACATACTGTTTATGTACACCTAGTTAAATTACAAGACTGTGGCATAAAATGAAGAAATTGAATAGTTCTTATATAGCACTTTTCTACTAGCTGATGACCTGCTCTACCTCCTGAGCCACAGCACTTGTACTACTTGTGGAACAATCACTAAGACTCAAGGACCATTGTGTGTCTGTGTGTGTGTGTGTGTGTGTGTGTGTGTGTGTATGTGTGTGCGTGTGTGCGTGTGTGTGTGTGTGTGTGTTTTTAATTTAATTTTATTCATACTGTTGTGTTCAACCGGTGTG
>VUQJ01034479.1:9802-28046 GCA_015108635.1 Andinoacara biseriatus
GAAAATTCCAACATTATAAGACAAACTATGATCTGAGCTGATTTCTCAGCATAACTCTTTGTGGTGCACTTGTTTTTGGTTAAGTGACTTAACTCCCTTCCCTGTGTAAATAGTTTGTTTGGTTGTCTGCTCTGTAGGCCTTCTCTCGACTCATCCTGATCCTCAGAGCACTCCACGTCAACAATGACCGTGCCAAGGTGATTCTTAAACCTGACAAAACAACGATCACTGAACCCCATCACATTTGGCCCACGCTCACTGATGAGGAGTGGATCAAAGTGGAAGTGCAACTCAAAGATCTAATTTTGGCCGATTATGGCAAAAAGAACAAGTAAGTTTTCTGCGCTAACAGGTTTTACAGAAACCAACTGCAGAATGTACCTCAAATGGGTACTTGTCTATTCTGTAACTCAAAGCAGAATAAAACCAGACTTGAGTTTTGTTATTTCCTGTGTCTCCTTTCAGTGTGAACGTGGCTTCGCTGACCCAGTCTGAGATCCGAGACATCATCCTGGGTATGGAGATCTCTGCTCCATCACAACAGCGCCAGCAAATTGCTGAGATTGAGAAGCAGACCAAAGAACAGTCACAGCTAACTGCCACACAGACCCGCACGGTCAACAAGCATGGAGACGAGATCATTACCTCCACCACCTCCAACTACGAGACCCAGACCTTCTCATCCAAAACTGAGTGGAGAGTCAGGTATGCACACAGCGTTTGGATTTCAGACTTACTTTTAAAGCAGTTCTTCACTTGTGGTTAAGTTAAATATTGAACCATAACAAACATCTTTTTTTTTTCTTTTTTCTTTTGTCAGGGCCATATCTGCTGCCAACCTCCATCTCCGAACCAACCACATCTACGTCTCATCTGATGACATCAAGGAGACTGGTTACACCTACATCCTTCCCAAAAACGTTCTCAAGAAATTCATCTGCATCTCAGATCTGCGAGCACAGGTCTGTAAGATTCAAAATCTTAAATCTATTGTAACAAGTTGCTCCTGTATATGTTGACCCTGTTTTTGTCCAGATTGCAGGCTACCTGTATGGCACCAGCCCACCTGACAACCCCCAGGTGAAGGAGATCCGTTGTATTGTAATGGTGCCTCAATGGGGGACTCACCAAACTGTCCACCTGCCCAACCAACTGCCTGGTCATGAATACCTTAAAGTAAGGGACATGCAGAGAGAAGTTTCCAGTTTATTCTTACTAATTGATCAGTGTTAGATGTATTGGCTGCTTTGTGCCAGCTTTAAAGTTTTGTCTTTATTTTTTTCTAAACAGGAAATGGAGCCACTTGGCTGGATCCATACACAGCCTAATGAATCACCGCAGCTGTCCCCACAAGATGTCACTACCCACGCTAAGATCATGGCTGATAACCCTTCATGGGATGGAGAAAAGACCATCATCATCACCTGCAGGTAGGCTTCATTATTTTTATATTAAGAGTATAGAAAATAAAATCTGTGGCATCATCTTCTTCTTTTTTTTTTTTAAACAACTTAGAGTTCCCGCTATTTAGATTATAATCTTTTGAAGCATCTTTAAATAATTTATTCTGTAGCCTTTTTATTATCTCTGCTGTTGATGACAGATGACAGTCAGTGGAGTTTATCCAGTATGAGCCATCAACTTTTTTTTTTTTCCTAAATTCACTACTCCTCAGTCATTTGTATTTGAAATTAGGGCTGGGCCATATCATAGTGTTCACGATAATACTGGTAAAAAAAAATCTTGCCCAGGAAAATAAATTATATCATCATATGCTAATTTCATGGCGTAAATACGTCACCCCACCACACAGTGGATTTTGCTGACGTGGGTCATGCAGTGTTGCCACCTTTGTCACTTTGATGCTAGATTTAGCGGCTTTTTAAAGAATTAGTCAGCCTTTTGCTGTTTTTGCTCAGTATCTTTTCTGTTTACATTTTAATAGCACTGCTATGAGTGTTTTGTTATGGAGAAAAAAAGCATTAATTTATTTGAGAAGCATTATTATTTAAACATGCCAATATGTTATTTTTGAGCAATTTGGTGATGTATCACAGCAACCGGCTTACCTTTTCAATGCGGCGTCGTATCCACCGGCTGCATCACGAAGACATTCACTTCCACTATTATGGTTACGTGACGTACGGTACCTACCAACAGCCAGGTACTCTTGGGGGTCTGGGCGATGCCAAAGCGTCTGAACGGAAGCACAAAACACGGTGATAGCGTAGGATTTCAGTTTAACAAATAAACTCTCCAAAACTTGCCGACCTCACCAGGAAAACTCGCTAGATTTGTCGCTAGTCGCTTTTTGGACAGAGTCGCTAGGGGGAGTCTGAAAAACCACTAAATCTAGTGACAAAGTACCTAAGTTAGCAACACTGCTATTGCAACTGTACTGTCATTAAAAAACGATTTCATGGACCTACCTAATGCTGCCTAAATTAAACTTTAAAAATGCACGATCCTGGTTTGCCTTTGTTAACTTTGAATTGCAGTTATAACTACATTTTGAGAGTTGGTTGACTTGTCCTTAAGTGCGTTTTCTCTGTGCTTTCCAGCTTTACCCCAGGCTCATGCACGCTCACTGCCTACAAACTGACACCCAGTGGGTACGAATGGGGTCGCCAGAACACGGACAAGGGCAACAACCCCAAAGGTTACCTACCGTCCCACTATGAAAGAGTGCAGATGCTGCTGTCTGATCGCTTCCTGGGCTTCTTCATGGTACCTGGCCAGTGCTCCTGGAACTACAACTTCATGGGTCAGTATTCAAAGTTTTTATTTTAATATTAATATTGCTTTGTCGTAAAAGAGTGAAAACTATTTTCACATCTACCATGCCCTGTACCCTCAATTTTCTTTTTTTATTTAAAAAAATCAGTGAGATGCATTGATGTTTCCACTCTAGTGTCATTATTTGTTTTTTTTTTAGTTTGGAGTTCTGCTTCAGTTATCTTGATATTTAGTTATTCACTATTTGAAAACGTGAGCTGAAATAATATGTCAATTCCCTTTTCTACAGGTGTGCGCCACGATCCCAACATGAAGTACGACCTCCAGCTGGCCAACCCAAAGGAATTCTACCACGAAGTCCACCGACCCTCGCACTTCTTAAACTTTGCCTCGCTGCAGGAGGGTGAAATCTACAACGCGGATCGCGAGGACATGTTCGCCTGAGAGCAGATGTACTGCACTTGACCCATTTTGTCAAAAGCTCTGCCAGAATCATGTGGAGCTCAGAACCTGTAATATTGCTATTGAAAAAGATGTAACTGTGATGTTGGGTTTTTTTTCTTTTTCTTTTTTTTTTTTATGCAAAGGCTTTAGGACCTTTTTGATATTTTCTACAAATGTTTTGTCCCCTCCACCCTCTGCTATTAGAGTAAGGCTTTAGTCTGGCATTTCACATGTGCATTTGTGTAGTTTTCAGTACACAATAATTTGGTGTAATATTTGATCAGACCTTTATTTAGGAAGGAAAATGACATGCTTACAGTTCACCTTTTGAGAAATGAAACTGAAAGTTGTGCTTTCCCCAGTAATGTCCCATTATTACTGTGTTGTATGTTGTACTGTACATCCTGTCACACCATAGCTTGGGTTTAAATAAAGATCTCAATTTTTATGAACAGTGTGGCGTTACTGTCAAGCATTTTGATGTTTTTGTTTTTTCCAGAGAGGAAGTAAGGTTGCACAGGGACTTTATGGCTCGCTTCCCCTCTTAAAAGAGGTCACATTGCTTTCACTTGAAGCACTCATCTTGGTTTCACTTGCACATTGGTATCCCATTGTAGCGCCAGGACTCATCTTTTTGTTTTAGTTTGGGTTAATGAGGCTATATGTCCAAGTTTAGGAGCAGTTTTCTATATTTTATTTCTCTAGACAGTTCTAGGTCAGCACTTCTGACTGTAGATGTACAGAGGAAATGTTCACGCTCTGCTGCATGCATCATTGAGCTCGACCTAGCGGGCACCTTTCTGTGTGTACTTGCAGTACATTGGTCAGAAAAGTAGGAGGATCCAGCAGTGAGTACACAGCAGGCTGTCCACTTTTCTCCTGTCAATGTATTTGGCAGGCTGCGGTAATGTGATCACACATTAGCTACATTGAGGAGGTATCGTCGTGAGTGGAGCAGGTCAAGTTCAGGCGCACTGGCAAAGGAGGTTTAAACTTCACACATTCAGCTCTTTGACGCTTTGCCGTCACGTCTTTCCTGTCTGAGCTAGAGTCGGTTTCGATAGCCGAATTAGGAGCATGTGAAGCGAGCTGCCCGCGCACAGACATGGAGACCAGAAACTCAGAGGACTGCTTCGGCAGGACGTTTTCCGCTCTCACCGTCGACGATGTGTACGAGATAGCCAAAGTGATCGGCAGCGAAGTGGAGAAACTCATCGACGGCTACGGCAAAGAGAGCGTCGAGGGTCTTGTGCCGAAAATAGTTAAAGTGCTGGAGCTGCTGGAGAGCTTTGCGTCGAGGAACCACGCTCATAAACTGAGGGAAGAGGAGCTGCTAAAGACCTTCGAGACCATACAGCTGCAACAACAGAAGAAACGTGGAGGAAAGGAAAGCGACGAAAACAACGATAAACAGGCGATACGGGTGAGAGACGCGTGGGGCTTTCAGTCTCCCCACCATTTTGTAAACAATACAACGGCGTCTATGCATTTTACTGTGTAAGTCTGTGTGCCATAATAGTGTTATAGCAGGTTAGCAGAACTGTTTTTCAACAGCTTTAACGAATTTCGAGGTCGTTTTGTGCCGTCAGAGTAAATTGACAGGCTGGATTGGGGCTACATGGATGACGCCTCCCAAATGTAGCGAAAAAGTACCTTTATAATTACAGAATATTAGAGATATTAAGTCATTTTAGAATGGAAATTATTCTTGAACATATATTTGTATAACCCTTTCTGATATAAAAGGTCGTGGTGGTTGTCAATCCACCGCCACCTACAAAGTGCCGCCCGATGGTCGTCTAGGCAACCGCGTAAAATGTATGATGTTATTTCTGGGTGCTGTAATTTAGCAGTGAGGCTATTAAGTATTAGCACTGTTTAACTTTTAATGTTTGCTTCTTCGTGTAAATTAACAGTGTCGCATGAATGTGCATGTCATAAAAACTGGGACAGTGGGGCTCACGTACAATGGGTACACAATAGTGATTTAGCATTGTGAGTATTGACTTGCAAAAAATGTGGCATCTTAGCAATGATCACTTGGTGTTAAGTATCACAGTTAAAAGAGCCATTGCTAAGCAGATGCTTTCTGGTTGGTATTGCATTGTGGATCAAAATCTGACTGTACTTTTATGTGTTCATAAGTCTATAATTTTTGACAAGCTCTCCAACAATGCAGCCCCAAACCCTGACAGAGCCTCCGTCGTGTTTTACAGACAGCTGCAGACACTCACTGTTGTACCTCACTCCTGACCTCATCTGTACAGATTGACAATGATTTAAACTGGAAATTTTAAATTTGAATTCATATCTCCATCACACCTGTTGCCACTGATTTTTATTCCAGTTCTTTGCTAATGCGACGTACTTTAGCCTTTTCTCCCTGTTTAACTTCCTTAAGAATGGCTTCTTGACAGCCAACCTTCCACTGAGACCATTTTTGATGAGGCTTCAGTGAACAGAAGAGGGATCATTAGCTAAAGGTCCAGATTCATCTCTCACAGGTCCTGTGTCAGGTCTGCTAGTAACAAAGTGCCTAAAGATACTATTTTAAATTGATTATTTGCTAAGTTGTCTGTCATGCATAGACATAACACTGTTTTTTCCCTTGAGTTAGGTGCATCTTTTGTGCTAGAATGATTCATAGGCTGCATTATGTCCTCTGTAAAATGGTCAAGAACAAGGACTGGACTGTCTTTTGCCAAATCCTTTACACTTTAATGGTTAGTGTTCGTGCTGACATTATATAAAAAGCTCTACTCCTGGGAAGTCTGACTTTGCTGTTTAACAAAACATCTGCAATGACTTTATGTCAAAATGACACACCCGCTTGGACACAACTGGTTAAATTTAATCCAGATTTCTCAATGCTGAAGAGATTTTCTACAGCTCATTGGGCAGTTACGTCAGATCCCCTCTTAAAAATGTCATAGCCTGCTTTTTAGGATATAGTTTTATAGTCTGTCCTCTTCTCTCACCCAGGAGCTGCAGCAGAAGGAGCAACAGTGGAAGAGGACATGTGATGAGCTGCAGGTCCAGATACATCAGCTCCAGGAGGACAGGGAGGTGCTGCAGAGCAGGCTAAGAGGCAGCCATGCACAGGAAGGTATGTATGAGGGGTTGTTTTTGTTTAAGTGAACTGTAACGTGAAGCATGTTATAGATTTTTAAAATCTGAAGTGTGTTTACTGAAGGTTTACTTTCAAAATCAGTCCCACATAACCCTTATCCTTCATGAAAAGTTTAAATGAAAAGTTAAAATAACATGAAAAACAGTTCAACATACTTCAGAAGTTTTTTTTTGTCATTCACTCTAGATGTCTAGATGAAGGACATCAACCAGTTCCAGCTAATATTCTCAGAGTCATATGCTTAGAGGGTGAAACCAGTCAAACTGGCTGCCACTGTGTATGAAGTGCAGTTATATTTCTTGGGTGAAGCAGCAGAAGTTCTCATATTTATGCGAGTGTTCAGAAAAAGACTGCAAAATTAAAAAGAAGCCCTGATAACAACCTGAAGAAGTCACCTGTACACTGTAAAAATTAAACGTCAGATAGATATTATCAATATCTATATTTTTTTAACACAAATATTTGTAAGGCTGATTTACATTTGAAATTTAGTTGCCGTATAATTTAAATTGGCTGAGTGAAGTGAAAGAGAAAATGTATTGTTTCTGTCCCAGCGTGTGGAAGACCTACCACAGTGATGTGACCCAGAGGGTTGAGTCACTTTTAACGGACTCTTGTACTGACAGATAAACTCATGCTGTCTTAACTTTGTGATTTATTTGACAGGACGCCCTGAGGCAGGTGAACATGAGTACTCATTTTATGCATGAAAAAAAGAAGTATCTGTTAGTCCACTGAGCTTCATGCAGCTGAGGTTCACTGCAAATGCACTTTAGATGATTTCAGTTTTAGTTGTAAAGAACTGCAGTGTAAGGCTTAAAAAGACATTTTCCTTTTTGGCTGCAGCGCCACTATGTCTGAGGGTCAGTTTATCCAAAAACAGAAAAAATCCTGCGCTTGAGTTATGGGATAGCTTTTGGTTTTATTTACCCACCTTTTCAGATACCCAGAGATTTCAGCCTCCACTCCAGTACAACAGAGGGGAATGAGAAATAATTTTGAAGGTTTTCCAACTTTTTATGGTCTGATGTATTTATTTATCTGCTCCCTTTTACTACTGCGTGACATACAAGTGAAACTCAAGTTATTTGCTGCAACGGTGGCATCATTTTAAAGATGCACGTCTCAGAACCTGTTAACGTAAAAGTGAAACTATCTGTGAGGAAAGATAACAGTAGATGCAAGCCAGAGATACTGTCTGTGCTTTTGGATTTAAGTCTCTGTAAAACGAATCAAGATTATGTGCAGTGTACTGCCCTCAGGCGTCTCTACACAAACTGGATTAAAGTATTCAGGTTGTGTAATGTTGAGGTTTTGTGGTAATTACTTTAAACGTGTACTTTTCTCTTTTAATATTATTTAGTGCACATTTTCTTGGAAAGAGTTTCAGTTTGAGCTGATCATTCCCTGCAGTGACATTTCTAGTCTGTATTTCCTCTTGAGTTTATTACATTTTAGATGAGTAAGGTGACTGCATTAGCAGCAAAGTAACTATGCTGTGAAACGTAACAAAACACAAGTTTAATGATTGTTTTTTCAAATCGGAATCAGAGTGAGCTGTGCAATTATGAGTGCAAAGAGGGACAGAAGTAGTTAAAAAGTAGCTTTATTGACACTATACTTTGATACACTGTGTTTGTGTGTGTGTGTTAGATCGTGTTCAACGGCAGGAGCGTGAGGTGATGCTAAAGCTGAAGGAGGTGGTGGATAAGCAAAGAGATGACTTGAGGGCCAAAAGCCAGGAGATAACTACTATAACTAAAGAGGTGGAGGCGGTAAGGAGACATATGATATAATTCGCTCATAATCTTTTTTTCTTTCTTCATTTTTATTTTAGCTGGCTGATAGATTAACCTTCAAGTGACTGAGTGAGTCATGAGTGTGACAATGTATTTCTCGTGTAACCTATCATATTTATGACCCAAAAGATATACACTCACCAGGTACGTCATTAGGTACACCTTGCTAATACTGGGTTGGACCCCCTTTTGCCTTCAGAATGGTCTTAATTCTTCATGGTATGGATTCAGCAAGGTGCTGGAAACATTCCTCAGAGATTCTGGTCCATATTGATATGACAGCCTCACACAGTTGCTGCAGATTTGTTGGCTGCACATCCATGATATGAATCTCCTGTTCTACCACATCCATTTATTGGATTGAGATCTGGTTACTGTAGATATTTTTTTATAGCAGTATAAACCCTAGAGATGGTTGTGTGGGAAAATCCCTCCAGATCAGCAGACCAGCTCAGACCAGCCCGCCTGGCACCAACAACCATTTCACATTCAAAGTCATACAAATCACCTTTCTTCCCCACTCTGATGCTCAGTTTGAACTGATTAGACATTTATGTTAACAAGCACTTGGACAGGTATACCTAATAAAGTGCCTAATGTGCATATGTATGTATGTATGTTTAATAACATAAGTGTTATAAGCTTATAAATATTTTTATTGTGATTTTTCCACTTCCAACCATTGCAATGACCTAGAGTAGCAAGTATGACTACTGCAGATACCTTGAGGCAGATGATTCCGACAGTGACCATAAAAATATGTCTAAACATGGAGATGAGTCAGGCAAATTACTGCCTGCAGAAAAATGTATTTTATAGACAAAGGAAACAGTATTAAACAAACAGAAACATTTAAGAAAATATTTAAGGTATATTGGTGTCATAAATGATCCCACACAGTCATTTTAGGTACTATAATAGCTTGTTCTCTTGAGGATTAAAATAAAACATAATAAAAAGTGTTTTTTTTCCATGTGGATCACATAAAGACTGGAATAAAAGTTCTGTTTCCTTACAGACTTGCTGCCTTTTTTCATAGAAACAACAGTGTTTGTTATATTACTCTCATACCCTGTTTTTTGTAATGTAATATTTCTATATTTAACATGCATAACAAAATTACATACACAGATATGCAGTCGTGTATCACACAGCAACAAAAGAGAATTTGCGTGTAGACCACACTAAAGGACCCACTGGAAGGCAGAAAGTGTGTTAAGTGTCAGGAAAAGAGGGCAGAGATTATCCACGTAGTGACTGCTTGAAGATTTAAGCTGCACTTTAGACAAGTCAGGGCACTGTTTTCACCCTGATACGACTACTGTGTGGGCCGTGTGCTATTGTGTGAGTCTTTGCACGTGCCTGCATGTGTGTTGGGGCATGTATACCACATGATTTAAATAGCAGCCATAACTGGGTGTGTTTGTTAATGCTTAGCGTTTTGCACACCATCAACTGACTTTAAAACTGAAAGAAAAAACAGTTCATGGTTAACTGAGGAAAGAAAAGAGTTTAGTTTGGGTTTAATCAAGTTAAATGAGGATTATTTATTTTTGTCAAAAAGATGCCTATTTTTTTAACCCTTTATATTAATGCACAGAAATCTTATTTACCACACTTCCAATGCTAGATCGTCCTTTTGGTTCAGCCGGGGCTCATTGATTTTTGCATTAGGCTTTGTTTATAACTGTGTAGTACTGCTCATGATTCAAATTTGTAATTTATGTGTGTGTGTGTGTGTGCGTGCAGCTCCAGGAGCAGCTGGATCGCTTCATGAAAATGAATGCAGAGTTGCGACACAAGCAGAATGTGATGCAGGCCCAGCTGAAGAGCTCCGTGGAGAGGAAGGCCGACATGGAGGCCGACCTGAAAGAGAAAAGCAAAGAAATAGAAAACCTTCGAGCACAGCTTGACAGAACCAACAGCAACACCCCTGTATGCACACCTGTCACACAGGATGCTTCATGCTGTACATTTTTCTTTACTTTCCTGGCCAAAAAATGACATGCTTCTCAGAGATACTTTAATATTTACCTAAG
Source organism: Andinoacara biseriatus (assembly GCA_015108635.1). NCBI lineage: Eukaryota > Metazoa > Chordata > Actinopteri > Cichliformes > Cichlidae > Andinoacara > Andinoacara biseriatus. Next base: position 19,951 of record VUQJ01034479.1, read on the forward strand.
GTGTTAAAGCCAAGAAAGTCTTTTAACTTTGGACCACAACTTTACTCTTAAGTCTTCCAGAAAGTTTAAGCTTGTGCTTCTGCTTAATAAAATAGTTTTGCAGTTGGCTGACCCTGATGAATGTTTGCTGTCCCATCAGCCCCGACCAAGTCAAACAGTACAGGAGCCAAAGAAAAAGGCAGATCAGAAGGATCCTGATCAGCCATGCTTCACCAAGAAGGAGGTGCGTGACATCCTTTTCGAGAGGAACGAGCTAAAAACCAACCTCTTTCTGGTGCAGGAGGAGCTCAACTACTATAAGAGGTGGGTCTCTTGATGGCGAGCATGTGTATGTGTGTACATTCTTCTTTTAGTTGATGGTGTTATGTGCCACAGTTCAGTAAACTGAATTTGTTTTTTTGAGTTTTTACACTCAAAGGAATTGTATGTGTCTGCAGGGAGATACTGAATGAGGAGAGGTGTCCGGGTTTTCTCTTAGAAGCCGTACGCTCTGCCATCAAGAAAAAAAGAAAGCTCATCAAGGCCAAGATGCTCGGGATTGCTGTGAACGATTGCAGCAGCAGGTCTCACTTATATTCGTCATACTTAGAACAGCAATCAGAAACAATGTCCAGATGAAAAAATGTGTTCAGAAGGTGAGAATGGTTACAGTGACTGTTTTTCCTGTGCAGTGATGAGGAAGAAAGGAGTTCCCTGTTTAAGCAAACAGAAGTGGATGGCACAGAAGTAAATGGAACAGAGAAACCAGCTGAGTCACGCATTCGAAATCTGTGAGTATGATGTCAGACCGGAAACTATAGCCGCATTTGCAGAAAGCCACAGAGCATGATGGTGCATTTCATTTTTGCTGTCTTTATTCGTGCGTGAGTTTATGGTGCTGATTAAAGCTGTTTAATCAGCACCGTAAGCATCTGCTGCACAAGAACTGAAACAGAATGCAGACAAAATGAAACAACTCTAACAGCTTTAGCACTTTGCACCATTGCTCTCAATAAACACAGAGCAAGAGCAATAAAAAAGTGAACTGCTCAGAAATAAAAGCAGGACACCAGCCCATGCATTTGTTCCATCTCTGTCGCTCTGCCAACAGTGTCACCGTCCTCAGATTTTTTTCAATCCCGGTCTATATTTAGCTGTAATCCCTGATCAGAGATAGGATCTCAGGCCCGTCTCTTCTACTCTGTTGCCTACAGCTTTGGCTTCCTGACGAGGTCGGGCAGTGGCCCGAGTCCCACCCACATGAGCAACTCCGCCTCCTGCTGGGAGATCATCGGAGACTCCGAGGCCAATGAGGAGGCAGAGCAGCTGAGGTCTTCCTGAGCCTTCCTGAGTTTAAACTGAGAGATTTCTCCATGTTTGTCAGCCATTTTCCACTCACCTCAGTCACAACTTCTCTGTGGTTGTGTCTCGGGCAAAGGTTATGAGGACATTTGAATGCAGACCCAGGGCATCATGCTGGTATAAAGAAAGAGTGTGAGCATGTTTTTAAACAAGCCCACCAGCTTTCTTATTTTTTTAAAATTCAGTTTCAATCATAATTACTTTATGTTGCTCTGTTGTTAATTTCACTCATGCCTTCTCCTTTACCATAGAAGGTAAAAAAAACAAGAGGAGCACACTTTAACTGCAGCATAATATTAGACAAAAATACTAAAGTATTCTGTACAGTAAGACAATCATATTTTTTATTATAGTAAAAAAAATGTATTTTTGGTAATTCAGAAAAATCAGATTCAGTATTTATATCCCTCCTCCAAAACCAAAGACATAATAGCATCTATTTAAAACTAAAACTATCTACTATAATACATAAAGCAGTGAATTAAGTTCTGTTCATCTTTTAACTAATACAAATACTTTGACACACAATTATAATCTAACTCATGCCTCAGCAGGGGAATTTTAAAGCCATGTGGTTCCGCTTTTTATTATGATTTGAAGCACTTTTATGCACAAGGAAAGTTTCTTCCAGCAGTGAGTGCATTTTAACCCCATAAACCTTATTTTAGTGCTTGTAGTGAAAAGAAAAATGAATCATGATTCCTCAGTATTTGGGTGTATTTGATGGTGATGCCATAATGGTGTGCGTTCAGCACCACCACATAAAGCCACATTTTTAACTGTGTCAGACCCATCTGCTCCCTCTAAACGTGTTGGGGAAAAAAAAGCACTACTCAGGCAGCAACGGTGGTATTTGCAGAGGGAGAATGAATAAACATCCAGTCAAACCACCTTCTCCTGAAATAAATATTGTGTTGGCAATTTATTTTTGTAAGCATGTTTGTAATGGAACATTTTTTGCTGAGGTAAACACATTTAAGATGTCATTTGGTATCTGAGTGAATGTTATTATAAAACTGAAAATGTGTGACGTTGAGATTTCAATTAAAAAAACATTAAACACAGAATATATTTACACAAGTGATTCAATCTCAGTTTTATAACCCCCACCCCAACTGCTGAATAAACTTTTACGTGACCATGTTTGTACCAACTTTCACGACTTATAAGGAGGACGAAGGCTTCCTTCATCATCTCCTGTAAGATCGTCTACAATAGATTCTGGGAAAAGGGTGAACGTCAGTGTGTGCGTGCATGTGTGTGTTTGTGCATGCCCCATCAGTGTGTATGGCGAGTTTTGTGTGTTAGTGTTCGACCATCTTTAAAAAGCTCTGTGTCTGGCTGAATAGAAGGAAGTGGCTCTGACTTCCCCAGGAAATGGGAAGAGGAAACCCAGGGGCTTCGACCTCTCTGGCTGTGCTGGAGCCACAAGACGACTCACCGGACAGAAAGAGAGAGGGAGGGGAAGGAGGGAAGGGTGGAGGGTCGACAGAAAGATAGGTACTGCCTCTCATTTTACTCCCCTCCAGTTGAGACAAAGAGGAGTCAGGATTAGACATAAAGACAGAAATACATTTGGTCCCAGGTTGTGTTTTCAGATTGGAGATGAAGTTTCTCCTCAGAGCTCTTAGTGCTCTGCTCTGTTGCTCATTGTCCTGCCTTCACACTCTGGATCCTGCTGGGAAGAACGTATGCCTGAACATGAGGTACATGTTTAACTTTACCTTCACTGGCAGCTGCTGGCTTTTGAGTCTTAAGTGGGTTACTGAAGCTTGTATGTGAAAGTGTTTGGCTTTGAGAATCAGTTTTTCTGATGAATCATAATGTCAAGAGGTTGTATTTTGTTGGGCAGGCACTCCAGCATTTTATCAGCTAGGTTTCAAATTTGTCAGGCTGATTTGATGATGTTTGTAATGTTCAGGGATCCCTCTACATTGATTTGTTGCCCTGGATGGCGTCAAGAGGGAAAAGAGTGCACAATACGTGAGTTCAATTATTCTAAGGCTTTTTATTCTTATGCTGATACTGCTTCTATATGTGCTTAGTTTTCTCTTTGTGCGTGTGTGTGTGCGTGTGTGTGTGCACAGCTGTATGTGAGGGTGAGCAGGCCTGTTTGAAGGGTGAGATCTGTTTATATCCTGGATTGTGTCGCTGCCCAGCTGGCTACTATGGTGCTGAGTGCAAATCCCGTGAGTCAAAAAGTCCATTCATTATAACAGTTGTCACCACAGTATAGATGGTAAGGGGTTTTTTTCTTGAAAACCAGTGTTGGTAGAACAAAAACAAATAGATAAGTATAAAAACACTATAAATTTTTAACTATGTAAAACTACCTTATTTACTTCGTTACTTTCTGCCATTGTAAAAACACATTAGTGTAGTAAAAGCTCTCTATGTACTGCTTCTAGAGTGTCCTCCTGAGTTCTGGGCTCCAGACTGTCGTCAGGTGTGTAAGTGCCATCCCAGCGGGCATTGTCATCGGGTCACTGGCAGCTGCATCTGCAACCCAGGCCACTGGGGCCCGCTGTGCCAGCACACCTGTAGATGCTCCGTCCACGGCCACTGCCACCCGGTCCACGGAAACTGCACCTGCAACATCAGCTGGTGGGGTTCAGCCTGTGCCAAGCAGTGCCAGTGTGACATCGGGGGGTCTGTAGGCCCCAGCTGTGACCAGCTGACGGGCCGGTGTCAGTGCCACAAGGGACACTGGGGGGCAAAGTGTTCACACAAGTGCCACTGTAACCAGTCACCGTGCAATCAACGCAATGGTGTGTGCGAGTGCAAGGCTGGGTTGTGGGGAACCAGCTGTGACCAGAGTTGTGAATGTGACCTTAAACACAGCATCTGTGACCAAATGACTGGGAGGTGTCTGTGCCACCCAGGGTACCACGGTGTCTTATGTAACTACCTCTGTGAAGCGGGGAAGTATGACATTGAATGTAAAAGGAGGTATGTACACTTGTGTTTCCACTGCTGAACTTTCAAGATGTTTGTCTAGCTCTTCTGACTTTGTCCTCTGTCTTCAGCTGTGGTCACTGTAAAGGCAACCAGCTTTGCTCTTTTACTGATGGCGCATGTGCTGCCTGTGATCCCGGCTGGAATGGTACACGATGCGACCGCCCCTGCCCGTCTGGTTTTTATGGTGACGGCTGCAAGGACAGGTGTCCACGATGCAGGAATAATGAACCCTGTGACCCAGAAACTGGGAAGTGTCGGAGGTGTGATCCCGGATGGACTGGTCCCAGGTGTGCATGCATGTTTTAGGCAAACATTAGCAATAAGACATAAAAACTTTAACACTACAAGCATGGCCAAAAGTTTTAAGAATGACATGAGAATTGTGTTTTTCAATATTTGCAGTGTTGGCCCTTCTCTTTCAAGACAGTTTGCCCTGGCATGCTGTCGATCAACTTCAGGGTTAAATCCTGAGTGATAGCATCCTATTCTTGCAAAATCAATGCATGGGAGTTTGGTTGTTTTTTGTTTCAGCAGGTACTTTTGCAGTTACTGAAATGAAGTGAAATTCTTTTCTTTTTTTGGATTGTAGTTAATTCCATTGCAAAGACAGACTTTGCAATTATTTGCAACTCATCTGATAATAGTAGGATATGCAAATTACCACCATAAAAACTGATGCAGCAAACCTCGGGCTATGAAGCTACAACTAACTGCTCTACAAAGTACATCATAAGTCATTATTTCTCAACCTTTTTTTTTTTGTTTTTTTTGTTTTTTTTGGACCACATGCCATAATCAAAGCAATTATCAGGTCAAAGGAAAGCTGTAGCTTCCAAATTACAACCCAGTTCCAAAGAAAATTGTGATTCCGTATAAAGTGTAAATAAAAACAGAATGGAATGATTTGCAAATCTCATAAAGCCATATTTTATTCACAATATAACATAGAAAACACATCAGATATTTAAACTGGGAAAAGTCAACTTAAGATGTGTTGCTGCCATTAAATTCAAAATGAATTCATATTTTTCATGAAATAGTAAAATGCCTCAGTTTAAACATTTGATGTTCCCTATGATTTCTTGTGAATAAAATATGGGTTTATGAGATTGGCAAATCCTTGCACTCTGTTTTTATGTACATTTTACACAGTGTCCCAACTTTTTTGGAATTGGGATTGTAAATATATTGAAATGCTAATGTAATAACAGCCTACTGAATCTAAATAAATAATTAGATTTAAAAAAAAATCAGTGAATAAAAATTAAAAATGGTCAGTCTGTCAGAGATTATAGTTCTTTCTGTCAGACTCTTTATTGTTATCCTATTGTTTAGTTCTGGGGACTGAAAACACTTCCTTGCTTGCGCATGCAGCTGTTCGTGGGAGGCTCTGACATCCGTGAGTTGGCTGTAAATAGTTCGTTTTGCTGACCAGCAACATAGTCAGAAAGTCAGACCCAGAAGAGAAGAGATGATGTGGGTTTGAGTTTCTCACAAAGAACTGAATCTGCTAAAAAGTAAAAGTTGTACTGCAATTTCTTGAAAGTGATGGATAGATCGTTTCAGCTCTCAGATATATTTTTATATGTATGGAAATGAATTCAATGAGTTGCCTGGAAGAGTTGGAAATTCATTACTAATGTGCCTAAGCATGCAAAAGTGGTAAAACATGAGTAAATGATGCCGCTGCTTGTACAGGACGGAAAGTTTGTACCACCCACAGTGTCTGAAAGTGTTTGCAAGTATAAGGGAGGAAAGTTAGGTGAAACTGTCATGCATATAGTGACGCTGAGATTTAGGACTAGTAGTCTCTCTGCTCACTCTTTGTGTCCTTGTCCAGGTGTGAGGAGCTCTGCCCTGACGGGAGGTTTGGAGACGCCTGCCGCTTCCTGTGTAGTCCTTGTTTTCATGGTAACTGCCATCATGTGACAGGAAGATGTGTCTGTGAGCCAGGCTTTCAGGGGGAGAGGTGAGCAAATTAAAGCAACGCTTATCTTTGGCCAAACTCATGCAGCTGTTATCTAAAGTTAAGACGTTAAATGATAACAAGAAAAACAAAATGCACTTCCAGATTAATTAAAAAAAATGTATTTAACAGACAATAGTGCAATTTAGAAATTTACATCTACTGCCAATTAACCTAATTAGTTGTGGGATGTTCCACCAGGTGGCAGCGTTACAAAAAATTTCCAGTAAAACCAACCCCGGTAAAAATAATTCAAGTAACCACCTTTTTTACATAACTGGCCTTTACATTGTCCATCCAATGTGTAATCACTCCCAAAGCCAGTTAGTAAAGTTAAGGTTTCATAACTAATAAAGCTGGAGTTAACTGTATGTAAGAAACCTTCAAATATATTTTTTTCTGATTTCTCTCTTTTTCTTGGTGTTGCGTCTTGCCTTGTAAGATGGTGTAGTGTATATGTATGGAATAATATCATCTTTTTTCTTCCATTTTGTTGCATTTAAGGAACATTTGGTATCTTGGATTTCACAGCACTGCTGCCATAAACATTGCCTTTCTAAGCGCAAAGCCCAGACCCATAGTTTAGCCACATAACATTTAGTATGCTCTGGAAACTAGTTGGATGCGTTGTTGTTGTTTTGAATATACAATTTGAGGTTAGCAGGTTAAAACATGGAAAACGTGGCCCCCTTAATTTTCTTTTCAGAGATTCATTTACGTCATCATTATGTGTTTGCTGAGTACCAAAATAAAACCCTGATTTAACGCTCTTACTCACTGTGACTCATGGCTGTTTCCAGCTGTAACAGCAGCTGCCCTGCCCTGCAGTTTGGCCTCAACTGTTCTTCTGTCTGTGACTGTGGTGAGGGGATCACCTGCGACTCTGTCACTGGAGCCTGTCCCAACAGTATGTTCGTCCATCCACCCACCCAATTATCCCTCAATTTTGTGCATAAATGTATATGTTTGTGTGCCTACAGCACATTGTATGTTACTTTATAAGTGTGTTGTGTGTGCACCAGGTGGCAGAAGTGCTGTGCTTGCAGGTGTACTGGTTCCTCTGGTCCTGTTGTTTCTTGCTGTACTATGCTGCTGCCTGTGTTGTGGAGGACGCCCGGCTGATGACAGAGACAAAGACAGGTCTGTAGCTCCCTTGCTTGTATTATCTTCAATTTGCATAGACGGTAAGCCACAAAAAGCAGGCTGCGTTTATGTCCCTGTATAACTTTACATGATACCTTTTGTTTCTAGAGCAATTGTTGCTGATAGTGGGTTTTTGGTTCGGATGAAGTATCACGTTTACAGCGTTCTGGCAAATATTGGTGCTGCCCTGCCGTGTATCTCTGACTGGTCCTCTGGCCTGCCTCGTGTCACCGGTCAGTCCCTACTACACAAACTCCACAACTCCATGAAAGATGTACTTATACATAAGAACATAAAAGTGCAAGAAAGACTATTTTAATAATCATTAACATTTGAATTACTTTTAATCTGTACTGTTTGTGCAGGAATTATGACCAGAAGCTGTGATATTTAGGTCAATTGCTGAAGGGTGGGGCAGTGTAAAATGTCAAAGTTCATTTGTTTGGCTTTTTATCAGCAGCTTACCTCTTACAACTTGTGATATGTGAAAACATTAAGCTTAATTACACAGATTTTTTTAGAATTAAATTAAAATTTTCTAATTATAGAATGCCTTTCTTTTGGGGTAATATGTAGTTGAGCGAAATGTTTGAGGAATTGCTTTAGTTGTTAATGCCAGACAATGAAGCTTAATTCACAAACATTTTTCATCCAGCCTTCTAAATCAGATTTTTGGATTTGACCATTA